>SJYA01001375.1:181470-291756 GCA_006410615.1 Neotragus moschatus | reverse complement strand
CTATATTAAATATATATAGATTATATAATATATATAACATGATATATATATTATATATAGATTATCATAAAATGCAGCAAAATAATTAGTAAGTGATGAGTTTCAAGTATATTTTACCCAATTTTAATATAATTAAATTTTAGTATATAATTTAAATTTTAGCCATGACTGAATTAACTGACTTTCTAAGTAGTTTTTTTTGTTTTTCCTTTATGCAATGTGACTTGATGGGTCCCAGTTCCTTGCCCAGGACTGAACCTGGGTCACAGTAGTGAAAGCCCTGAATCTGAACCACTAGGCCACCAGGGAACTCCCTGTCTTAAAATTTAATAGTCAATACTCAAATGCAGTTCTACGATAATCCTGGATCCAGGAAATCAAGACCAGTCTTTGGGTAGGAATGAGTAGAGAGGAAGAATAGGAAAAGTTAAAAAGGTACATGGGCATTTGCACAGGTAGTGGGGCTAGACTTATATGGAGAGTTTTGCTGTTACTCTGCCTGTCTGGGGAGTATCTAGAGAGATTTTAGCAGAGAAGGAACTTGATCTGTTATTTTAAAAGTGTCATTATGACTGTTATTTTGAGAATAATTTGTATTATAGAAAATGAAAAATTAATAAAAATCAATTAGGAGGATATTTCAGTAGTCCAGGAAAGATTCAGAATACTTTTTGAAAATTAAATATATATCTCCTTGTTTAGTCTCTCAGTCGTGTCCAACTCTTGTGACCCTATGGACTACTGCCTTCCAGGCTCCTCTGTCCATTGGATTTTCCAGGCAAGGATACTGGAGCAGGTTGCCATTTTCTTCTCCAGGGAGTTTTTCCAACCCAGGGATTGAACCCTGACCTCCTGCAAATCAGGTGGATTCTCTACCGACTGAAATACCAGGGAAGCCATAAATATATATATGTTGTGCTGTGCTTAGTCACTCAGTCATGTCTGACTCTTTGTGATCCATAGGCTATAGCCCACCAGGCTCCTCTATCCATGGGGATTCTCCAGGCAAGAATATTAGACTGGGTTGCCACTCCAGGGGATCTTCCCAGGGGATCTCCCAGGGATCTTCCCAACCCAGGGATCAGACCCATGTCTCCTGCATTGGAGGTGGATTCTTTACACCTGAGATACCAGGGAAGCCCGCATGTATGTATATATATGTATTTGTATATGTGTGTATATATATATATATATATATACAATTTACTAAAAAATAATATTAATAATAAATGTGGAGTGTGAGAGTAAGAAAGAGTCAATGATTTTGACCTTGAGTTTCTAGAAAGGTGAAGTTGTCAACTGAGATGGGGTGGCAATGGGTAGAACATGATGATGTCAGGTCAACTTTGGAACATTCTAAGTTAAAGTGGTTATTGTGCTTGTAGAAACAATGAGTAGGAGTGGAATATATGAGTCTGGAGTTTAAGTGTTTGAATAACTAACTATAACAAAAGACTACTCCCAAATAACTTTAATAATAAAAGTTTAATAGTAATTCAATTCCTAGGTAAATAAGACAAGCAGTGCCTTGCATTAAGTAGGAAGTATTTAAATGATCATCCATGTGCATACATAAGTATAACTATTCTGGCTTTGAAGGGGGTGTAGACAGTTCTAAGTTAGTGATGTTGGTGAGATGTATAGAAATGTGTTCTTTTTTGTTTCAAATGTAGTCTTTCAGCTTTTTTGCCTCAATGACTGGTAAAGGTTACAGTAACTCAAAGCAATTCTGTGCTTTCTAATGACACCTTCAATCTATTCCCTCACTGTCTTCAAAGGAGAATTAAAAAAATAAAATAATAAGTATCTTGATTTCTCCACCCACTTATAGGCTGAAATAGAAACAAAAATATTTTGCAATGATTACTATATATATATAAATATATGTGTGTGTGTGTGTGTGTATGGATTTTTAAAAATTGTGTGTTTATGTTTATCAGCAAATGTTATTTTCATGTCCTAAAAGCAAAATTGTGCCTGTTTCTTGCAACTAGAAAATAGTTTTAAAAGCACATTAAATCCACACACCTATGGACACCTTATCTTCGACAAAGGAGGCAAGAATATACAGTGGATTAAAGACNTGGAAAAGACTCTGATGCTGGAAGGGATTGGGGGCAGGAGGAGAAGGGGACGACCGAGGATGAGATGGCTGGATGGCATCACTGACTCGATGGATGTGTCTGAGTGAACTCCGGGAGTTGGTGATGGACAGGGAGGTCTGGCGTGCTGCAATTCATGGAGTCGCAAAGACACGGACACGACTGAGCGACTAAACTGAACTGAACTGAACTGAACTGATTAATGTATATCCTCTAGTTCCTCCTTAGTTCCTTCTTGTACTCTGCCGCTCAGGAGAAGTGGACCACTGGATGATCACATTGCATATACTATGCTTGATAATTAGCAATGGTTACTGAGCACTTGGTCTTCCCTGGTGGCTAAGTGGGTAAAGAATCTGCTTGCAATTCAGAACACCTAGGTTTGACCCCTGATTTGGGAAGATCCCCTGGAGAAGGCAATAGCTACCCATTCTAGTATTCTTGCCTGGAGAATTCAATGGATAGAGAAACCTGGCAGGTGACAGTCCCTGGGGTCGCAAAGAGTTAGTCATGACTGAGCAACTTTCACACACATGTGTTGAGCACTTAACATTTTAAATAACATAACTTAGTAAAAGGCACACAGTTTGTGACTGGTATGGCTTAGATACCCTACTACTGATACCAGTCACCTTTCAAGAGAGACTTATTTTTTTCAAATAAATGTTGAAGGCCCAAGTAACTACCAACAAAGAAATGCAAGGTATTTGAATCATTAAAGTATAGTCTGAAACAGGATTCAAAGAAATACAGGAAAACAATAGAATGGGAAAGACTAGAAATCTCTTCAATAAAATTAGAGATACCAAGGGAATATTTCACACAAAGATGGGCACAATAAAGGACAGAAATGGTATCAACCTAACAGCAGCAGAAGATATTAAGAAGAGGTTGCACGAATACACAGAAGAACTATACAAAAAAGATCTTCAATACCCAGATAAGCACGATGGTGTGATCACTCACCTAGACCCAGACATCCTAGAATGTGAAGTCAAGTGAGCCTTAGGAAGCATCACTATGAACACAGCTAGTGAAGGTGATAGAATTCCAANAGCAGAAGATATTAAGAAGAGGTTGCACGAATACACAGAAGAACTATACAAAAAAGATCTTCAATACCCAGATAAGCACGATGGTGTGATCACTCACCTAGACCCAGACATCCTAGAATGTGAAGTCAAGTGAGCCTTAGGAAGCATCACTATGAACACAGCTAGTGAAGGTGATAGAATTCCAATTGAGGTATTTCAAATCCTAAAAGATGATGCTGTGAAAGTGCTGCACTCAATATGCCAGCAAATTTGGAAAACTCAGCAGAGGTCACAGGACTGGAAAATGTCCATTTTCATTCCAATCTCAAAGAAAAGCAATGCTAAAGAATGCTCAAACTGCTGCACAATTGCACTCATCTCACACACTAGTAATGTAACTATCAAAATTCCTCAAGCCAGGCTTCAATAGTACATGAACTGTGAATTTCCAGATGTTCCAGCTGAATTTAGAAAAGGCAGAGGAACCAGAGATCAAATTGTCAACATCTGCTGGATCATCAAAAAAGCAAGAGAGTTCCAGAAATATCTATTTCTGCTTTATTTACTATGCCAAAGTCTTTATGTGAATCACAACGAACTGTGAGACATTCTGAAAGTGATGGAAATACCTGACCACCTGACCTTCCTCTTAAGAAATCTGTATGCAGGAGAGGAAGCAACTGTTAGAACTGGACATGGAACAACAACTGGTTCCAAATTGGGAAAAGAGTATGTCAAGGCTGTATATTGTCACCCTGCTTATTTAACTTATATGCAGGGTACATCATGAGGAACGCTGGGCTAGGTGAAGCATAAGCTGAAATCAAGATTGCTGGGAGAAATATCAATAACCTCAGATTTTGAAATGACACCACCCTTATGACAGAAAGTGAAGAAGAATTAAAGAGTCTCTTGATGAAAATGAAAGAGATAAGTGAAAAATTTGGCTTAAAACTCAACATTCAGAAAATGAAGATCATGGCATCTGGTCCCATCGCTTCATGGCAAATAAATGGGGAAACAATGGAAACACTGACTTACTTTATTTTGGGGGGCTCAGAATTTACTACAGATGGTGACTGCAGCCATGAAATTAAAAGATGCTTGCTCCTTGAGAGAACAGTTATGAGAGTTTGACTAAAAGGAAGGCTGAGCACCAAAGAATTGATGCTTTTGAACAGTGGTGTTGGAGAAGACTCTTGAGAGTCCCTTGGACAGCAAGGAGACCCAACCAGTCCATCCTAAAGGAAATCAGTCCTGAATATTCATTGGAAGTTTGATGCTGAAGCTGAAACTCCAACACTTCGGAGTTTTCCTTTACTTTTTAAAAGACCCTAATGCTGGGAAAGATTGAAGGCAGGAGAAGAAGGGGATGACAGAGGATCAGATGGTTGGATGGTATCACTGACTCAATGGACTTTTTTGAGTAAACTCTAGAAGTTGGTGATGGACAGGGAGGCCTGGTGTGCTGCAGTCCATGGAGTCTCAAAGAGTCAGACATGACTGAGAGACTAAACTGAACTGAAGGGTGTGCCCAGGTATAGTTAAGTTACAATCTGAATGTATAATCTCCTTGGGAAGGAGATATATCAGATATCCCTGCCTAAGCCTAAGTCCCTTTTAATGTTTTAATGGAATGTTTTAATGTTTTAATGAATACATATTCAATATTGTCAGATGTATTCTATAAATAATATTTTCTTTTCATTAAATGTCAATATTGGGGACCCACTGGGATAGACTCGTTGCACTCAAGTTCCCAGTTCATGGCTTCTCGAGTCTGTGTCATTGGCAGTTTGACTGGGCTATTGCCATGCGATCATGTCTAGGCTGACCTTTGTGAATGCAGCTTTTTGGTAGACTCATAAAGTGAGATACTTGGAAGAAAGCCAGAAACAAGCCCCCAAAGCAAAGCTGTGTGACCATCAGTCCAGTGTAGAGCCCTGAGGGGGTTAGCCCCAGCAGGTATGGAGAATAATGGTTCCCCAAGGACTGTAATTCATAGAACCTGGGGATAGGTAAGTGGCACCTACATGACACAAAAGATGGCTCAGATGTGATCAGATTATGAATCTTAAAGTGGGGAAATTATTCTGGATTATCTGGGTAGGTCTAATGTAATCACAAGGGCTCTTGGAAGAGACAGGTAGGAAGGTGGTGGAAGCAAAGAAAAAGATAGATTCCAGGATACTACACAGCTTTGACGATAGAAGAAGGGACCATGATTTCAAGAATACAGATGGCATCTTGAATCTGGAAGAGGAAGGAAACAGATGCTCCCCTAGAGTGCCCAGGAGGAAGACAGGTGTGCTGGCACCTTCATTTTAGCCCTGTTAGACCCATAATGGACTTCTCACCACCAAAACTATAAAATAACAATCTGTGTGTTTTATGCCACTAAATTTGTGGTAAACTGTTGCAGCAGCAGTAAGGAATTAGTATACCATCCTTAAGCACAGCCTGTGGAGTCATGAGTTAAATAGGTAGCTGTTAATTTGATTTTAATTCTAACTCTGGAGTGTTTTATTACCTCTTTGCTAACAGATATTCTCTTTGAAGTAGAGATTTTGTTTTCTACATATAGAAACATCTCAACTGTTTTAGAAGGTGAGGCATATATTTGGAACCAAAGATAAAATGTTTGCAGAGCAGGCACATGAGGAAGATAAGGAAAAAGAAGAAGAGGAAGAGAGTAAGCTTTATTATCAGCATTTTTTCTTTGCTGAATATCTTTCAAAATGGGCACACTATTTCAATTAATTCATAAAAAAAACACATAATCTGAATGTTTCATTGCAAAAGAAGAACTTAAAATACAAATATAATATACATTCTCCAGCTAAAAATGAGAGATCTGGAAACTGGATATGAGTCCTATTAATAATGGGGTTTGCTGCTGCTGCTGCTGCTGCTAAGTCGCTTCAGTCATGTCCGACTCTGTGCGACCCCATAGATGGCAGCCCGCCAGGCTCCACCGTCCCTGGGATTCTCCAGGCAAGAGCACTGGATTTGGGTTGCCATTTCCTTCTCCAATGCATGAAAGTGAAAAGTCAAAGTGAAGTCACTCAGTCGTGTCCAACTCATAGCGACCCCATGGACTGCAGCCCACCAGGCTCCTCTGTCCATGGGATTTTCCAGGCAAGAATACTGGAGTGGGGTGCCATTACCTTCTCCAATAATGGAGTTTATCACTCTTTAAATCATAGTTCTAAGAAAAATATAATATGAATTTAATATCATAAAACTAAGATATTTGCAGTCAGTGTACAGTGTTATAGTAAATCTGTGACCTTAGAGATTTACATGAAATTCTGTGCTTTAGAAATATGTGTTTTCCAATGAATGCTTACCTCTGTCAGAAATAATGTAATTATCATGCAATAGCAGAATCAGAAAAATTTGTGTCTGCTTTGCTTTGAATGTCTATGTAAATCATACTGAGTGCTAGAAAAAAGATAATGTTATAAAAAATTTTCTGATTTTAGGACTAATGGTTTCTTTCAAGTCTTTCCTAAAGCCATTTTCATCAGAAACACTAATACCAAGCATGGAAAAAGAAATACTAGGGTATACAGTAGAGCATGACTAGAGAAAATTTCACCTAGTTTTTACTGTTGAATACATACAGCCTACATGCCACAAACAGGCATTGCAAAACACAACTAATTGTGATTTCCCTTATCTTTTCACAGAGTACTTCCCTCTTATAAATGTCTCCCTGAAAGAAACACTTAGCTTTGAACTGATATTTAATCATAAAGCAATGTTTCTAAGAGGAAAAAATTAAAGTAAGAAAATGAAATTAATATTAGTAGTATATTTCAGTTAATATAATACATCTAAAAATTATTTCAAAAGGTAACCAACAAGAATTTATTAGTTCCATTATTTTTATACTGTCTTTACAGTATATCCAATCCAATGAATATCTTACATTTATTTTATATCTCACTTCAGACAAGCCACATTTAATAGCTCAATAACCACATGTTGCCAGTAGCTACCATATTAGACATCCCAGTTCTGAAGAGAAATTGTGAAAAAGAAAAGATATTTTGATATCACTTGGTAAATACGGGAATTGAAAAAGAATTAGGAAATATCCTAATTGCTTTTGGGACTGTATCCCAGAGCTACTGAATTAAAAATCTGCAATTGTCAGATCTGGAAATTGTAATTAGAAAAATAACTCTCCAGATGTACCTTTTCTTCAAGGCACTTGATTTTGGGAACTACTGACATTGTGTTAAAGTGATTATAAATTATGACGGGTTGACAAAGTAGCAAAGATTCTAGAGTTGTGTAGCATTTATGTTATGGAGACCTTGATTTAAAATCAGATTCATTGAATTATTGCCAGCAAAACTTGACCAAGTTATTTTGCCTTTCTTTTTTAACCTTGTTCTTTGAGATTGAGTATCTCATGTAATTATTAATGTGATTAAATAAAACAATATCTTTGCATAAAGAGCACTGCAGAGTAACAAACAAGTATGGGTTTTCCTAATTATAATACGGTGCTAATAAGCGCAAGTAGCAGAATTTCATCCGCAAATGGGCCATTGTTCTATAATCCCTCTACAATGTCAAATGTTTTTTCTAACTCTGTGTCTCCTGAAGTATTGTCAGTATTAGACTACTTGGGTTCCCATTAAAAAAAAAAAAAAAAGACTAAGTAGCTTAAACAACAGAATTAATTTTTCCACAGTTCTGGAGGCTACTGGTCCACAATTAAGGTTCCATCAGGGTTGGTTTCTGGTGAGACATCTCTTCCTGGCTTGTAGACAGCTAATTTTTGGTATGTTTTTAATAAGGCCCCTTTTCTCATACAGAGCATTCTCTTGATGGAAGTGAAAAATGAGAGTGAAAAAGTTGGCTTAAAGCTCAACATTCAGAAAACTAAGATCATGGCATCTGATCCCATCACTTCATGGCAAATGGATGGGGAAACAGTGGAAATAGTGGCTGACTTTATTTTTCTGGGCTCCAAAATCACTGCAGATGGTGATTGCAGCCATGAAATTGAAAGACACTTTCTCCTTGGAAGGAAAGTTATGACCAACCCAGACAGCATATTCAAAAGCAGAGACCTTACTTTGTCGACAAAGGTTCATCTGGTCAAGGCTGTGGTTTTTCCAGTGGTCGTGTCTGGATGTGAGAGTTGGACTATAAAGAAGCTGAGCTCAGAAGAACTGATGCTTTTGAATTGTACTGTTGGAGAAGACTCTTGAGAGTCCCTTGGACTGCAAAGGAGGTCCAACCACTCCATCCTGAAGGAGATCAGTCCTGAGTGTTCATTGGGATGGACTGATGTTGAAGCTGAAACTCCAATTCTTTGGCCACCTGATGCAAAGAGCTGACTAATTTGAAAAAACACTGACACTAAGCAAGATTGAGGGCAGGAGGAGAAGGGGATAACAGAGGAAGAGATGGTTGGATGACATCACTGACTCATTGGACATGGGTTTGGGTGGACTCCAGGAGTTGATGATGAACAGGGAGGCCTGGCATGGTGTGGTTCATGGGGTCACAAAGAGTCGGACATGACTGAGCGATTGAACTGAACTGAAATGAATCCTACATTTATAAGAACATAGCCCTGCTGGATTAGACCTCTGCTCTTCTGACATTATTTTACCTTAATTATCCTTTTAATGCTCTGTCACATTGGTGGTTAGGGCTTCAGCATGTGAATTTGAGGGGAAACAGTTTCAGATCAATTCAGTTCACTTCAGCCACTCAGTCATGTCCGACACTTTGCAACCCCATGAATCACAGCATGCCAGGCCTCCTTGTCCATCACCAACTCCCAGAATTCATTCAGACTCACGTCCATCGAGTCAGTGATGCCATCCAGCCATCTCATCCTTTGTCATCCCCTTCTCCTCCTGCCCCCAATCCCTCCCAGCATCAGAGTCTTTTCCAATGAGTCAACTCTTCACATGAGATGGTCAAAGTACTGGAGTTTCAGCTTTAGCATCATTCCTTCCAAAGAAATCCCAGGGCTGATCTCCTTCAGAATGGACTGGTTGGATCTCCTTGCAGTCCATCCTAAAGGAGATCAGTCCTGGGTGTTCATTGGAAGGACTGATGTTGAAGCTGAAACTCCAATTCTTTGGCCACCTGATGCAGAGAGCTGACTAATTTGAAAAAACACTGACACTAAGCAAGATTGAGGGCAGGAGGAGAAGGGGATAACAGAGGAAGAGATGGTTGGATGACATCACTGACTCATTGGACATGGGTTTGGGTGGACTCCAGGAGTTGATGATGAACAGGGAGGCCTGGCATGGTGTGGTTCATGGGGTCACAAAGAGTCGGACATGACTGAGCGATTGAACTGAACTGAAATGAATCCTACATTTATAAGAACATAGCCCTGCTGGATTAGACCTCTGCTCTTCTGACATTATTTTACCTTAATTATCCTTTTAATGCTCTGTCACATTGGTGGTTAGGGCTTCAGCATGTGAATTTGAGGGGAAACAGTTTCAGATCAATTCAGTTCACTTCAGCCACTCAGTCATGTCCGACACTTTGCAACCCCATGAATCACAGCATGCCAGGCCTCCTTGTCCATCACCAACTCCCAGAATTCATTCAGACTCACGTCCATCGAGTCAGTGATGCCATCCAGCCATCTCATCCTTTGTCATCCCCTTCTCCTCCTGCCCCCAATCCCTCCCAGCATCAGAGTCTTTTCCAATGAGTCAACTCTTCACATGAGATGGTCAAAGTACTGGAGTTTCAGCTTTAGCGTCATTCCTTCCAAAGAAATCCCAGGGCTGATCTCCATCAGAATGGACTGGTTGGATCTCCTTGCAGTCCAAGGGAAACAATTTATATCATAACAATGTCATTGATTAGTATCAGTATGTACTTAACTGCCCAGACACACATCTGCAAGCTTTCTGCCCAGGAAAAATTAAGTCTGCTTCAAGATTCAAACTTCCTCCCTGCCCCATCTCTAAGAAAAGCAAGACTAGACTCTAAATGTGATGCCTCTAGTCTACATTCATGTGCCTTGGAGATCACTTTAGCCACTAGACTTCATGAAAATATTGGCCATAAGCTTCCACAGTTGTTCAAGAAAAACTGCCAACTCACAAATAAAAGAAATTTCAGGTCAAACTCTTTCTATTCATGAGATCAGGTTCTAAACAAATACATAAAACTGATTCACCAGGGAAATAGATTTTCATTGATAGCAGCTATATTTTACTGTGAAGTTTATAATCTTTTGAAATAACTGAGTGCTTCATCAAACCTTGAATGTGAACTATTGTGATAGTTAAAGAGAAATGTGTTTTGGCCAATTTTTTATGTAATATAGGATTGCTAACTTGAGGGAATGGTCAAATTGTAGTCCAATGAGAAAAGCATTTTGATCTTGTTTCCAATGTTCTATTCCAAACTTCTAGTCCATATATTGTACTTAACATTTCTTTGCCCTCCTTTTTTTTCCCTTCATCTTATTATTATTATTTTTTTTTGATACCCAGGCTTATCCTTCTTGCTTTCCTTCCTACTGTGATTAAGTTCTATACATTGTAATGTTCCCTCTTAATTTGACAACAGGCACCCACAACCTCTTCTATTTATTAGTTGCCAAATGTTAGTGATGACTTCCTTCTCTAGCTCAAGCATAGGAATCACTTGTTTTCAAACAAGAAATGAGGCAAATATACCAGGTAAAAAGGTGGTCTAGAATCTAACCAAAGTGGTGTTCTTCTTAATTACATTCTCTATTAAAGACAATATTATAATACTTTATATAATATCACAATTTTATTGAAGCTTTTATAAAAGTTTTTTTCTTCATAAGCTAAAACCTAACTAAAATAACCTTATATTTCTATAACAAAACAGTTGTATTTATTACTTGTCAAATGTTAGTGATGACTTCCTTCTCTAGACCAAGCAGGGAATAAATAAATAAATGCCAACTCTTTTGTCTCTAATCAGATGTCATTTCAAGGGAAGGAGGTGCTCTTGGCCTTTTATAACTCTATGACAGAAATATGATTGAAAATTATGACTTACAGTCATGATTAATGTAGTTTGGCCAGGTTTAATGCAAACCTGGCCAAACTCTTGTTTAGTTGTAATGTTAAATTTCAAAGATCAATTTTAAAGAGATTTTTCTCAGAACTGGTAAACATTACAAATTCCTCTTGTTCTGTGATGTGTGTGTGAAATTTATCTGTTTGAGGGGGTGTCCAGAACTCAGGTGAGCTTCTATAAAAATTTTTATTTTAAAACAAATATTCAGTTACCATAATTATCCCCAAACAGTGTAAGAAACATTTAAATGTATCTTACAATTTAAGTATTTTGGGATATTTAAGGTGAATCAGTGATAAAGAATACATGGCTGCCAGTGCAGGAGGCACAGGTTTGATCTCTGGATTGGGAAGATCCCTTGGAGGAGGGCATGGCAACCCACTCCAGTATTTTTGCCTGGAAAATCCTATGGACAGATGAGCCTGGTGGGCTACAATCCATGAGGTTACAAAGAGTTGGACACAAGTGAGCACACATGGATGCACATGACATTTGATGATTTCCTAGAAAATCCTGCTTTTTAAATCTGACCTGAGGATTCTCAAATGTAGGTATCAGAGAAAAACGGTGCTGGGGTTCATCCCTACCCCCAAATGAGGCTTAACCCCAGTGCTGAACTAAACAGAATGACTCAGGCTTCAATTTCCCCAAATTTAACATTGTCTAGACCAGTCCTGGGTGTTCATTGGAAGGACTGATGCTGAGGCTGAAACTCCAGTACTTTGACCACCTAATGCGAAGAGCTGACTCATTGAAAAATATCCTGATACTGGGAGGGATTGAGGGCAAGAGGATAAGGGGATGACAGAGGATGAGATGGCTGAATGGCATCATGACTTGATGGACATGAGTCTGAATGAACTCTGGGAGTTGGTGATGGACAGGGAGGCCTGGTGTGCTGCAATTCATGGGGTCGCAAAGATTCAGACAGGACTGAGCGACTGAACAGAACTGAACTGAACTGAACTGATGACCACTTCTGCCTATTCGTTGATAAAATACCCGATAATAGTTTTGAAAAAACGAATTAAATTTGTATTTTCATGATAATTTCATGATAATCATAGATTGGGAAGATCCCCTGGAGAAGGGAACAGCTACCCACTCCAGTATTCTGGCCTGGAGAATTCTGTGGACTGTATAGTCCTTGGGATCACAAAGAGTTGGACATGACTGAGTGACTTTCTTTGGACTTCCCTGGTGGCTCAGATGGTAAAGAATCCACCTGCAATGTGGGAGACCTGGGTTCGATCCCTAGGTTGGAAAGATCCCCTGGAGGAAGGCATGGAAACCCACTCCAGTATTCTTGACTGGAGAAACCCCATGGACAGAGGAGCCTGGTGTGCTACCATGCATGGGGTCTCAAAGAGTTGGACACAATTAAGCAACAAAACATCAATATCAATATGATGATTACTGATATAATTAGTATAATGCTACCCAGCTTTGTTACTCTGTTATTTTTAGATTTTTTTTTCCATTTTTGTAAGTGAAATTAGCCATTTTGGAAACATATAAATAGATTCACTTATTATAACAGTTTGATCATATGTCTTTTATAATAGTTTAATAATTACTCACTGAAACACAAATAATATAAATAAAAGATATGTCAGTCTTCCATAAGCTACATGAATAGGCTAGACATTCTTTAAAAATAATGCATAAAATTTTACTTGAGGAATTTTTCAAGGTGTAAGAAAAGTTAATTTTTGTTATTCATGGTAAGACTATGAAATATATCAGAAATTTAACAGAAATGTTGCTACATCAGAAGAACTGCATCAGAGGTATAGGAGGAAAACAGTCTGGCATCAACATATTTTTGTTTATGGTATAAATTGTTCAGAGTATTACATATATTCAGGTGCCTAATATATTGGAAAAGATGGAGTCCCTCAGTTTTCACCAAGTACAGAAAATTCTTGCTGTTCTTGCTATTGTTTTTGCCATTTTTAATCTTGAGATAAGACTAGTAACTTGAGAAAGTGGGCAAGTTGTAGGTCAATCTAAAAGGTACAAGAGAGAGAACATAGAAAAATAAATCTGTGATAAAGCTGTACTACTTTAAAAATAATGAGTATGATTTATCATACTCATTATTTTTGACTGAAGCAACATGAACACAATGAACAATGAAATAATATCCTAAGAGGCTTTGAACAGTCCACAAATGAACCTGTTTTTGATGAAACTCTGAGTGAAAGGTATCTGTACCCCCAAATTAATAAATGATAGACGTTTCAGAATAAATTAGAAAAAATCATTGGTTATGTATTACTGTCAAGAGTCTTTAAAATCAATTATTACTAGTTTCTCTTACTAGAAGCATACTACACAAACTGATACTGATTACGATGATTAACTATAATTGCTCAAAATATTATTCTGTATAAATTTCATGATTATTTCATCAACATAAAATACATGTTATCTTTTTACTAGCAGTCTATATGGAGATGATTAGAGATCTTTTTCTCGAAAGATATGGATAAAAATAAAATGAAAGTGACTCACTAGAATTGATTCAATCACCCAGTATAGCAGTACTTTCAAGAAAAGATCTAAAAGATTTAAAGAGACTTTTTAAAAGAACAAATTAAATGTATTTTTAAAAAATCAGTACATACCTAAAATAATATATTCCTTTTAAAGGATATAAAGAGAAAGACAGTTCAGTTAAGTTCAGTTCAGTTCAGTCACTAAGTCATGTCTGACTCTTTGCGATCCCATGAATTGCAGGATGCCAGACCTCCCTGTCCATCACCAACTCCCAGAGTTCACTCAGACACATCCATCGAGTCAGTGATGCCATCCAGCNAGCTTCATTCCTCATTCCAAGTCCAAATTTGCCTGTTACTCCAGGTGTTTCTTGACTTCCTACTTTTGCATTCCAGTCCCCTATAATGAAAAGGACATCTTTTTTGGATGTTAGTTCTAAAAGGTCTTGTAGGTCTTCATAGAACCGTTCAACTTCAGCTTCTTCAGCGTCACTGATTGAGGCATAGACTTGGATTACTGTGATATTGAATGATTTGTCTTGGAGAAGAACAGAGATCATTTTGTTGTTTTTGAGATTGAATCCAAGTACTGCATTTCAGATTCTTTTGTTGACCTTGATTGCTACTCCATTTCTTCTGAGGGATTCCTGCCTGCAGTAGTAGATATAATGGCCATCTGAGTTAAATACACCCATTCCAGTCCATTTTAGTTTGCTGATTCCTAGAATGTTGACGTTCACTCTTGCCATCTCTTGTTTGACCACTTCCAATTTGCTTTGATTCATAGACCTGACATTCCAGTTTCCTATACAATATTGCTCTTAAAGCATCGGACCTTGCTTCTATCACCAGTCACATCCACATTTGGGTATTGTTTTTGCTTTGGCTCCATCCCTTCATTCTTTCTGGAGTTATTTCTCCACTGATCTCCAGTAGCATATTGGGCACCTACTGACCTGGGGAGTTCCTCTTTCAGTATCCTGTCATTTTGCCTTTTCATACTGTTCATAGGGTTCTCAAGGCAAGAATACTGAAGTGGTTTGCCATTCCCTTCTCCAGTAGACCAGAACAAATTATTTGTATTAAAAAAAAATCAGTACATACCTAAAATAATATATTCCTTTTAAAGGATATAAAGAGAAACACAGAGCTAACAATAAAATCCTCTAGTCCTATTATGGACTGTAGTCCACCAAGTTCCTCTGTCCATGAAATTTTCCAGATAAGAATACGGGAGTGGGTAGCCATTCTCTTCTCCAAGGGATCTTCCCAACTCAAGGATCAAATCTGAGTATCCTGCATATAGGCAGATTCTTTACCTTCTGAGACACCAGGGAAGCCCAGTTCTATTGTAGTTACCAATTGACTTACAAAGTGCAAAACTGATATACTTTGTTCTAAGGCTCTCGCTCTATTCATTTTTGGGAAGATAGAAGAGTCCCTAGGAACTTTATTTTTCAACGTAGTATTTACATGTTCCATAAATATCGCACGCCTGTTTACACTTAACCAGTTGTGCTGCTAAGTAGCTTCAGTCGTGTCCGACTGTGTGCGACCCCATAGACAGCAGCCCACCAGGCTCCCCCGTCCCTGGGATTCTCCAGGCAAGAACACTGGAGTGGGTTGCCATTTCCTTCTCCAATGCATGAAAGTGAAAAGTGAAAGTGAAGTCGCTCAGTCGTGTCCGACTTTTAGTGTCCTCATGGGCTGCAGCCTACCAGGCTCCTCCATCTATGAGATTTTCCAGGCAAAAGTACTGGAGTGGGTTGCCATTGCCTTCTCAGTAAATGTCATTTAATATAAAAATGAGAGTATAAATCAGATAAACCATTTATCCTTTAACATTTGTTAATCATTCAAGAGCTATTTATTGACCCTTTACTTTGCGGTAGGCACTGTTCTTGAAGAATGTCTGTGGAAAGGAAAATAAACATTAAATTGCTTGCATTTTTATTTATCTTTTCTCCTTTATTAACTCATTCCTCAGGTTATGGTTCAAAAGGAGTGAAAATCATCCCCCAAAAATCAATCTGTAGACCTCATGACTCTAATATAATAATGGCAGCCACCTGAATATAAATTCAGATTATTATTCAGATCTTTTTATGCTCTTTACTTCTTTTGAACAATAACCTAAGGTCTGTCCTTTTTCCTGTTGAGCATCATAAGTCACTCTATTTGAGACATGGCTAGCAACACCCCCATCTTCTTGCTTTCAGTTAAAGTCTTTCCACTCTGTAGTCCTGTAAAATTTATTAGGATTCGTACAAAGCTGATAGTTGCTGGCAAGATGACTGATGAAAGCAAATTTCTTCAGCTTAAAATTTACCTTCAATGGGAAATATATATTCCCACCTGAATATTTGTTTTTAAAGATTATCAAAGAAAATAATTGCTATATTTTTGCATTCTTGGCCAGAAGGATCTAAAAATGATAGTAACATCATTGTGAACTTTAGCAAATTCAGTTTTGTTAGGCTGGAAGAGTTCTTTTCTTTAGATTCCCTATGATAAAAATAAGAGCTTATCTTTTCCGTAAATAACATTCTCTTTAGAACTAAAGATTTATATGCAAGTTCTAGATAGAAAAGAAAAATAGTCTGGATTTTCTTTGTAACTTGAAAATTACACTTAAAGTTAAATCTAAACAGCAATATGACATTCAAGCAACAGGAAAGCAGGTGGCTCTTGACAAGCATAATTGCTTTTTATGGTTCTGAAATTAATAGGGAAACAAGGCAGCCAAGAAAAAATGTGCCTATTACAAGAAACTCTGAAAAATGTGGAATTTTTAAAAATCCTAATTTCTAATGGACCAACAAAAAATAATTCTATATTTTTATAATATTAAGTTTTCTAATTTTGAGGAAATTTTATGGAGAATATTATTCATTGCAAATAATACCTTTGCAGAAAAACAAAATATCCCTAAAATGTAAACATTAATAACAAATGCTTTTGAGCTAATGTGTACTTTAACACTAAGCACAATTTACTTAGCCAGTGATCTTGAACCAAGACCATAAGAAACATACCTGTAATGGAACAAATTTGTATGGATTGACTTTTCACAATGACAGAGAAAAAACACAATGGGAGCTGTGGGGTATTTCAGTAAAAATGTGTTAGTAGACTTGGTATAGTATTGGGATTCATGTAAGGTGCTTTGGGAGAGGGTTCAGGTAGTAATGGGGCTTTGGTCTGGAATGGATACTGTTAGGAAGGAATGGTGATCATTCTCTTCTGGAAATGGAGAAGAAAAGAGAGAGGCTTTTACTGTGACTAGAAGCTTCTACTGTGACTAGAAAAGAGGCAAAAGTTATTCATATTAGCCATGACAAAAAATCTTCCATCATTTTTATGACTTGAATGGTATATGAGTGTGTGTGTGTGTGTGTGTGTGTGTGTGTGTGTGTGTGTGTGTTGCATGTTGATCATGTGTTTACCATGATCCATCATGGTAATGTGATGGCCTTCTTTGTGAAATTGTTAATGTTAAATAAGAAAACATCACACCCCTGCTCTAAGTGCCAGGAAGAGTCCCTTCTGGCAAGGTCTGCTTTCTTCTTTCTCAGAAAAAATCACTTCATTGAAAAGAGTTTTTAATACTCCAAGTGATATGTTTGAGCAACTAAAAATGTTGTCACAATCATCACTTAACAACTTTCAATTATCTGGTATGCTTTTCAGACTCTTGTAAGAATTTTCTTTGGATGATTTACATAGTATAAAAATTTATAAACATTAGTCATTAATTATACTAGTAAATAAGTATTTGCATGCTATAAAATATTAGCAGCTTTATTTATGTATTATTGACATATAATAGGTTGTACATATTACAACCTAAATGTACCACTTGCATACATTTGACATTTGTATATACCTGTGAGATTATCTCCACGAAAAATATATCCTTCATCTCCATAAGTATAATCATATTTTTAAAATATTTCCTTAAAAGAAGTATCCAGCTAATAATTATCACCATATTGATTTTGTTTCTTCTATTCCTCTTATTTCTTGAGTTTAGTTTATCCCCAACAAAATAGGCTGGAAAAATAGAGCTCCAAATATGAAAATCACTGAAAGATGAAGTCAACTGTATGAGCTGATAGCAGAAATTCACCCACCAGCCAGAATATGATGTTCCTCTTAAGCTAAGTAAAGAACAAATTCAATTTATCTTCTTAGTTACAAGTGTCAGAAATTGTCTTTGACTGATTTAAGCAGAACGGGATTTTGGATAGTTCTCAGAATCACCTGGAATGCTAGAGAACCAGGTTCAGAAATTGGTCTGGGCTAGGGGGAGTGAACAGGGTCCGAACTCACTGAAAAAAAAATGTACCAAAAATGTACCTCACCTGGCGAGGACAAGATGCTACTGCTCCTCAAGACTGGGTGATGCTGAGCATGTCTGATCACCCCTCAGTCTTGCCTCCAGACATTTCAAGGCCCATTGGAAAATCTGAAACTGCTAGACCTGGGGATCCAGTTTTGCCACTGACTTCACCCCTTCCCACAACCATCACCATCACCCACCGCCACCTTGCTTTTCTCCATCAAAGTTCAGGACAGGTGCATTGAGTAGCCAAGCCTAGTTTGGGTGATTGTGCTCTAGCTTCAGAGGGACACTGGGAAAAGTGAGCATGCATCATTTTTAGCCTTGAGTGTGGGTAGCAAGTTCTGCTTCCTACCAAGTAATAAAATGATTTCTCTTACAATAGAAATAGTAAATGGGGAGCGGACCATAGACAACAGATACTATATGGCAGTTTTCCACTAGAATTTAAAATATGGTCATTTACAGATTAATTGGAGACAGCTATTTTAGAAGGGAAAGCAAACTGCAGTCTGTAATTTCCCATCAAATCATCGCCTCTCAGGGAGTGGCTACGGAGAGTAAGCCAGGGTTTCAATTTCTGAAAGGATAAAGCAAAAACCCAGTAGCATAAGTTTTACAAACCTGGTGGTTACATTCAAAGTAGTTGTTTAAGAGGATGCTTGCTTCCTGATATCTTGCAATCTCCTCAGGTAAGTAGAAAAATAGACCAGGACCTATGGGATCTGTGGCTCATCCAATTCACTGTGCCAGCTAAGTAAAGACTCAATGTTTTCTATTTTGTCTCCCATCCTTTGGCACAGTAATATGTTCCCTACCCAACTACCCTTCACTATCAGCTCATAAGGATTTTTTAGCCCATGTGTCACAAGGCACTATATGCCTATCATTATATTTCATTTCTCCACTGCTTTAGAGCCTTATTTATCACAAGCAGGAAGCATCCGCATCTCAGAAATGAAGGCACATGGGTCTACAGTAAGGATTTATATCTACTTTCAAAATGATAGAAATACTTTGTTAAATGCTCCACTCCGTCATGCCTGAAGGTGCTATTTTGTTTCCCCTTCTGAACTGTCTAGCAAATTTGACCGAGGCCAAACCTGCAGGTAAGATAAACAGTGGGTCCAGCTGTGAGAACTGGGAAAGACAAGGTAGGTTGAAGAATAGGCTGAAAGTAGCAAAGCTTTCCATACGCTAAAGGAGTCACCAGCAATTGAACCCAGCATAGAACCCACTGGGCCTATTGGGAGATGCCAGAATTGAGGTACCCAATTCCACTCTATCCCAGTGAGTGGACCACTGTTTGTGGACAAAGACTAGTTTCTTTTCAAACAATGAGGAGCAGGAGAAGAATAGTTAAGTTAGCAACACTCAGTCATGTCCGACTCTTTGCAACCCCGTGGACTGTAGCCTACCAGGCTCCTCTGCCCATGGGATTTTCCAGGCAATAGTACTGGAATGGATTGCCATTTCCTTCTCCAGGGGAATCTTCCCAACCCAGGGATCGAACCCAGGTCTCCCACATTGTAGACAGACGCTTTACCATCTGAGCCACCAGGGAAGTAATAGTCCCTTTCTATTCAAAGAGAGAGTAGAATGTGACTTGAAAAAAAAACAATCATAAATGTTGGAATTTTCTTCAAGAGGGAAGGGTGGAGAATCTTGCTCCCTATTGGGATGTCTGCTTAGACAGTGGAGTTGCTAAGTTGTCTGTGTCACATATAGTACAGAAGAAAAGAAAACTGGAATCAATTGGCCTGATGGGAAACTGCCAAATGGAAAGAGAACCAGGACCTCACTCTTAAATTCCCAGTTCTCAGTGAAATGTGAGTCCATCAAGTCTCCAGAGAGGACAGACAAAACGAAATGCCAAGACTACATGGCAGGGCAAACAAGGAGATATAGATATCATAGGAGGTATTGTGAGGACAGTGCACGGAGTTCAGCGGGGAGAGGTAGCTGGTCTCGTCAGGGCTCCTGGGAGATTTGTATGGGAAACAAGTCACTCATCGGTGGAGCACATTGGAGCCATCTCCATTTCTTGACCAAGTAAAATAAACTACAATGGCAATTAAAGTCAACCAAGAAAAGATGTTTGTAATTTTCTCTCTCTATTGGAAAAACTGGAGAGTCTAGCCCCAGAGAGACAATACAGTCTATGGAAGTAGATGAGGAGCCTGCAGGCAATCTACAGAAAGCTGTGTTCTAAGGGCAGAACTCAGGCTTTTAAAGAGTATGAAGAAAGAGGTACCATCTAAGGGGCTACAGTTGAGACCACTTAGTGAATCACACTAGTAACTTCCAGGAGGGCCTTTAGATACAGAGAGCTTCTTTAGAATCTCTAATCACCCTCTCTTGTTTTTCTCTGGTAAACCTATCAGAGACTCTCCACTCTTTTGAAGTTTTCTTTCTATCATTTTAAGCTTTTTGTGTCATAAACCCCTTTGCAGACATGATC
Organism: Neotragus moschatus; assembly: GCA_006410615.1. Lineage (NCBI taxonomy): Eukaryota > Metazoa > Chordata > Mammalia > Artiodactyla > Bovidae > Neotragus > Neotragus moschatus. Next base: position 271,252 of record SJYA01001375.1, on the reverse strand, counting down.
ATTGAGTTAAAGTTTCTGTTTAGTTACATTCCTTTATGCAAATACATTTTTTGTATACCATTTAGGAGTAGTTCACAGATGTCTTAAGGACCTTTGTAGAATATTTATGAATTCTTAGACCTAGCTCAGGAAGATCGTATCTATTTCTTTTCAAAAATGCTCTGAATGCACACCGTTGTTTTTTTTTTTTTTCTGTCCCTGGCAGGAGAAATTTTTTTTTTTATGTCAGATGTGTAAAAAAATTACTCCCTCTCTCTAGAACACTTTGGCCAGCTCTCCATACATAACTACCTGTTACTAATTCCTTAAGATGTTGCTCAGCATCCCTACTGTCCCTATTAATGAGACAAGTATACAGTAAATTATTCCACAGTAAAAACTTAGGAAATGAGTGACTGAAGAGCTAAATAAAGACACTAGTCATCTGGTATAATTTAACTTGCATTCTTAAGTATGTAATAGTCCTTTTCTCTATTCGTAAATTATAATATCCTATATATTAACAAAAGCTTCTCAGCTCTCCTCTTTTGACATTTTTTTTTTTCATACCCTGAGGGGTGTGGAGCTCAGATGCAGATTTGGGATGCTCACTTTCTTCCAGATTTATTGCTGCTGCTGTGTTCTGCTTTAGCACTTCTGTGCCCCTCCTGCCTTGATTCTAGGGGTCTGCACTGTCTCTACCATTATCTGCCTGTGCAGATAGCACCTGCGTTGCCACCAGAGCTCCCATATGCTGCATCTTTCTTCTTCTGTACCCCATTCATACTTCATCTTCTCACACTAATGGAGATTTCATACCGTCTAATCTACAATCTCACTTCAGGGAAAGGAGGCAGATACATGATACTACAGGTGTATTCTGATTGTCTTCCCAGCATCATTTCCTTCCTTATATTACCAGTCATATTATGATTATTTTCTGAGAAATTCTCTCTCTCCCTTTATCAGAAGGGCATTTTGGGTGGGATTCTCCTTTTCTCTGACTTTAAGAGTAGACAGAGTTTTGCTAACAGAATTTTGTGAAGAGAATGCACTGGTCATATTAAATCGCCTCTTCCAACAACACAAGAGAAGACTCTACACATGGACATCACCAACACCAAAATCAGACTGATTATATTCTTTGCAGCCAAAGATGGTGAGGCTCTATACAGTCAACAAAAACAAGACTGAGAGTTGACTGTGGCTCAGATCATGAACTCCTTATTGCCAAATTCAGACTTAAATTGAAGAAAGTGGGGAAAACCACTAGACCATTCAGGTATGACTTAAATCAAATCCCTTACAATTATACTGTGTAAGTGACAAATAGATTCAAAGGATTAGATCTGATAGAGTGCCTGAAGAACTATGGATGGAGGTTCATGACATTGTACGAGAGGCAGTGATCAAGACCATCTCCAAGAAAAAGAAAAGCACAATTCTGTCTGAGGAGGGTTTACAAATTGCAGAGAAAAGAAGAGAAGATAAAGGCAAAGGAGAAAAGGAAAGACATACCCATTTCAATGCAGGTTTCCAAAGAATAGCAAGGAGAGATAAGAAAGCCTTCCTCAGTGATCAGTGCAAAGAAATAGAGGAAAAGACATTCTGGAATGTGAAGTCAAGTGGGCCTTAGAAAGCATCCCTTCAAACAAAGCTAGTGGAGGTGATGGAATTCCAATTGAGCTATTCCAAACCCTGAAAGATGATGCTGTGAAAGTGCTGCACTCAATATGCCAGCAAATTTGGAAAACTTAGCAGTGGCCACAGGACTGGAAAAGGTCCGTTTTCATTCCAATCCCAAAGAAAGGCAATGCCAAAGAATGCTCAAACTACTGCACAATTGCACTCATCTCACATGCTAGTAAATAATGCTCAAAATTCTGCAAGCCAGGCTTCAGCAATATGTAAACCGAGAACTTCCAGAAGTTCAAGCTGGTTTTAGAAAAGGCAGAGGAACCAGAGATCAAATTGCCAACATCCGTTAGATCATGGAAAAAGCAAGAGAGTTCCAGAAAAACATCTATTTCTTCTTTATTGACTATGCCAAAGCCTTTGACTGTGTGGATCACAAGAAACTGTGGAAAATTCTGAGAGAGATGGAAATACCAGACCACCTGACCTGCCTCTTGAGAAATCTGTATGCAGGTCAAGAAGCAACAGTTAGAACTGGACATGGAACAGACTGGTTCCAAATAGAAAAAGGAGTATGTCAAGGCTGTATATTGTCACACTGCTTATTGAACTTCTATGCAGAATACATCATGAGACATGCTGGACTGGAAGAAACACAAGCTGGAATCAAGATTGCTGGGAGAAATATCAATAACCTCAGATATGCAGATGACAACACCCTTATGGCAGAAAGTGAAGAGGAACTAAAGAGCCTCTTGATGAAAGTGAAAGAGGAGAGTGAAAAAGTTGGCTTAAGGCTCAACAATCAGAAAACGAAGATCATGGCATCTGGTCCCATCACTTCATGGGAAATAGATGGGGAAACAGTGGGAACAGTGTCAGATTTTATTTTGGGGTCTCCAAAATCACTGCAGATGGTGACTGCAGCCACGAAATCAAAAGACGCTTACTCCTTGGAAGAAAAGTTATGACCAACCTAGATAGCATATTCAAAAGCAGAGACATTACTTTGCTAACAAAGATCTGTCTAGTCAAGGCTATGGTTTTTCCAGTGGTCATATATGGATGTGAGAGTTGGACTGTGAAGAAAGCTGAGCGCTGAAGAATTGATGCTTTTGAACTGTGGTGTTGCAGAAGACTCTTGAGAGTCCCTTGGACTACAAGGAGATCCAACCAGTCCATTCTGAAGGAGATCAGCCCTGGGATTTCTTTGGAAGGAATGATGCTAAGGCTGAAGCTCCAGTACTTTGGCCACCTCATGTGAAGAGTTGACTCATTGGAAAAGACTCTGATGCTGGGAGGGATTGGGGGCAGGAGGAGAAGGGGACAACCGAGGATGAGATGGCTGGATGGTATCACTGACTCGATGGGCATGAGTCTGAGTGAACTTCGGGAGTTGGTGATGGACAGGGAGGCCTGGTGTGCTGCAATTCATGGGGTCGCAAGGAGTCAGACACGACTGAACGACTGAACTGAACTGAACTGAATAGAATGTGAAGGACTAGAGATCTATTCAAGAAAATTAGAGATACCAAGGGAATATTTCATGCAAAGACGGGCACAATAAAGGACAGAAATGATATGGACCTAAGAGAAGCAGAAGATAGTAAAAAGAGGTGGCAAGAATACACAGAACTATACAAAAAAGATCTTCATGACCCAGATACACACGATGTTGTGATCACTCGCCTAGAGTCAGACATCCTGGAATGCTAAGTCAAGTGGACCTTAGAAAGCATCACTAGAAATAAAGCTAGTGGAGGTGATGGAATTCCAGTTGAGGTATTTCAGATCCTAAAAGATGATGCTGTGAAGGTGCTGCACTCAATATGCCAGCAAATTTGGAAAACTTAACAGTGGCCACAGGACTAGAAAAGGTCAGTTTTCATTCCAATCTCAAAGAAAGGCAATGCCAAAGAATGCTCAAATTATTACACAAGTGCACTCATCTCACATGCTAGCAAAGAAATGTTCAAAATTCTCCAAGCCAGACTTCAACAGTATGTGAATCATGAACTTGAAGATGTTCAAGCTGTATTTAGAAAAGGCAGAGGAACCAGAGATCGAATTGCCAACATCCATTGGATCATCAAAAAAGTGACACAGTTTCAGAAAAATATCTACTTCTGTTTTTGATTATGCAATTCTGTCATTGACTACACCAAAGCCTTTGACCGTGTGGGTCACAACAAACTGTGGAAAGTTCTTATAGATGGGAATACCAGACCACCTGACCTGTCTCCTAAGAAATCTGTATGAAGGTCAAGAAGCAACAGTTAGAACTGTACATGGAACAACAGACTTGTTCCAAATCAGGAAAGGTTAGCCACCCCCTTCTCCTCCCACTTTCAATCTTTCCCAGCATCAGGGTCTTTTCCAATAAGTCAGTTCTTCCCATCAGGTGGCCAAAGTGTTGGAGTTTCAGCTATACTATCAGTCCTTAAATGAATATTTAGGACTGATTTCCTTTAGGATTGACTGGTTGGATCTTCTTGCAGTCCTAGAGATGCTCAAGCGTTTTCTCCAGCACCATGGTTCAAAAGCATTAGTTCTTCAGTGCTCAGCTTTCTTTATAGCCCAATTCTCACATCCATACATGACTACTGGAAAAACCATGTTTGCTGTGACTAGTGCATTCTCTTGATAAATCTGAAGAGTGGGCCTTTACTGATGTATGTCAGCTTTGCACATCTCATTCCCTTTCACCCATATAGTCACCTGATCTAGTAAGGAGCAATATATTAAAAGAAATCTCATGCATTTGAGGGGAGCTACTGGGAAAGATTCTCTCTTTTTCTTGAGATGGTGTAATGTGTTATAAAAAGGCTGGAATTGCTGTAGTCACTTTGCAACCTCATTCAAAAACACTAGAACTTTGAGGGACTACCAAAGAGGGGGCCCTAAAAAGGTAACTAGATCTGTTTTCCTTAGAAATAAGACCTATTGTTCACCTGAGTTTGAAAAAAAAATACCTTATCGTTTAATCTTGTTTGAAGTGTTTATTATTTTTGTATTAACTTTAGTCTTTTATCATCTAAACTATCCAAAACCAAGGACTTGGATCATCTGGAGCTTTTATATCTCAGGTAAATAATTAGTCTCTAGGGTTCAGATCTTAGAGGAAAAAAAATAATATAGTAATCGGAAATCAGAGGACAAAAATGAGAAATTTTGTAATAAAAATAGGCTTCAGTAAATCTAGAATCTATTTGAGTGATATATTAAGATTAAGGACAGTTCATTAATTTGAGCTCTAGTAGAAAAGCTTAATATATGAGAAATCAGAGAAATGAATCAAGCCTCACAATTGTATGAATGGGAATATAACTGCTACCATATTGGTATGGTTTTGTTAATTTGTGCATCAGGATGCTATTTGAAGTATTAATAATAGGTGCTAAGAAGTTTAGCACAAGAAGAGGATTAATTTAATAGTAACTGTAGCATCAAGAGAATTCAGGAGCACACATGCAGCTGGACCACAGGAACAAACCAGAACCAAGAACCTATTAGGAATCTGTTCTATTAGCTTTAGATCTCTCTGTATGTCTGCTTCATTTCTCCCTTTTCTCCATGCAGACTGCTTTCTTCCTAATTCTAAGCCCTTGGGAAGGTGATTCTTATTGACTCAGTTCAATCTTGAGGCTCAATCTGAATCAATTAACTAATGACATAAAGTGAAAAGAAAGAAAGTGAAGTCGCTCAGTTCTGTCCGACTCTTTGTGACCCCATGGACTATAGCCTGCCAGGCTCCTCTATCCATGGGATTCCCCAGACAAGAAAACTTGAATGGCTTGCCATTTCCCTCTCCAGGGGATCATCCCAACCCAGGGATCAAACACAGGTCTCCCAAACTGCAGGCAGACTCCTTACCATCTGAGCCCCGAGGGAAGTGAAATTGCTACCAAATCAAACTTGGGTCCACTTGCCCATACTCAGTAAAGTCAATCTATTGACAGTGGGTTTTGTGAAGGAAAGTGCAGCACTTACTACAGGGTGCCTGAGTCCAGGTGGCTAGTGTTTAAAAGGCCTGAACTCCCCCAAAGGCTTTCAGGGACAATTTTTTAAAGACATAGTGAGGGAGGGGGATTGTGGGGTTTGTGAGCAAGCTATGGACACTCTCCTGATTATTTGGTAGTGAGGTAATCGGGAGTCAAAATCATCAACCTTCTGGTTTTAACTGGTCTTAGGTCTACTTACCTGTGGGCAGCATACAGTTAAATTTTCCCACCTAGTTAGGCCTTTAGTATCTGCAAAGTAACTCAAACAGTACAGCTAAGAATATTATCTACAGTCTTTGAGGATCTTAAGATCATGATTTACTTTAATGGTTAAAGTATTATCACTATATTATTACTATTTTTGTCTTACTTGACAGTTTTCCTTTCTTATTTCTCTGATTAAATTTATTCTTTGAAACTTGGGGAAGCCTGAGAGACTAAAGTTTTTCTACAGACAAGAAGCAGGCAAAGGATATGGTAGCTGAGGGTGGGTGTGGGGGGGTGGAGAGATGGGGGTGGTATCTATTCCAGAAAGGCTCCATAGGGTCCTGCTTGATCATAGAATGACAGTTTTTGAATATGCACTGCATATTTAAGGAGTCAGTGTCATGGCACTTTCCATAAAAGGGGGAAAGTGAATCCAACCGACTACAATCAGATAAGAACTGTCTATTATGGGAGCCATGGTCTGTACAACTACATTGCTAGGGGATTGCTTTTCTCTTTCTGTACTGTGATATCCAGTTGTTGGCTCTCACTTCTGCTCCCCCCCTACACACAACTTGTCTCTCTTGTTGCTCTAGTCATGAAGGTAAAGGCATACAAAGGTTTTTGTTTCTGTTTTTCTCTGGTTTAATGCTGGAATTACATAAGTGCAGAGTCAGCACTTTCAGGGGACATGTAAACCTTAATGGGAGCTTATATACAAACAACACAAAGGATATTCCTAGATATGCCAGATATTAATATGTCATTTTTGTATAACCCATTTTCCAAAAGCTTAACACTGTATTTCACATGATAGCATTCTCCTGTTAAATAAATGATACCTTGTTAAGTGTATATCACATATAATAACAAGGATGTAAAAAAAAAAATGATTTTCTTCATGTTCAATTTGTTTTCCTCTTAATCTCAAAGTCATTTTCTTGTTAAACTCTCTCATTTCTGACTACATATTTGAAGCACCTAGTTTACAATACACATCAGAACCTAAGCTGGAGATTTCTGCTTCTCTTTTTTACAAGGTGAAGTCCTAACTTGCTTGACCTGATTTGACTCTTTTATACCATTTTGCTGTTCATTCTACCGGTCAAAAAAAAAAATGATACAATTTGCTGCCGAACTCAATCTTCACAAACTGTTTTTTCAAGCCCCAGCAATTCTTAATGCTCAAATCATAAACACCAGAAAATAGGAGTTTAAAATAGAAATGCTGACAAGCCCTTAACTACAGTACATTGAATGATGCTGCCATAATGCACTATATTAGATGTACTTTTCAGAGCTTATTGCCAGTGGTGAGTCTATAAATTCCTGAATTAAACCTCAACTGCTCACAGCTTATACTTTTAAATTAAATTTTTCACTTCATGCTCTCCTTAGAGAAATCTAAGCTGCAGAAGCTGGTGTACATAGGCAAATAAAAGTAGGATAAACTAAAGCACTTATATCAGGTCTGTAATATATTCCTATCATGTTGCTACTACACAAAATGGTATATTTAGCTTACCAACTATGTCTTTGGGCACTTCATATTCAAGAGTTGTGGACATTTTAATAAATAAAGGAGGAAAAGCAGGAGGACTACTGAGAAAGTGTCCTATGAAACTAGATGCTTTACAAATTTTTGAAAGTATCCATTTGTTTTTAAAATATTTTCATATATTCTGGTTTTCCTACTGTTTAAGATGTGAAATTAGGCCAGTGTTTCCACTTTGTATTCAAATTGGTAGCAATTCTCCCCTTTAAATGTAACAGAATCAATTTTGTTTAGAATCCATACAACTCGTTACTAAGACAGAGTCATTTGGGAGAATGTGACTTTCATTTAGTTGGTCTTGACATGTTAATAGGTAATCTTTGTTTAATCAAATGAAGATAGTTAGTTCACATTATTGCTTAAGGATTCTGAATGTGATGATTAGAGAGTGTGAACGGCATGATGAATGTTCTTCCTGGACTACTTAAGCAAGATTTATTGAGTTTTTGATTTTCACATGTTTTATAACTTCAACTAGAATTTCATCTGAAAACTCATCTACTGTGGACTTCAAAAAAAATCAAGAATGCACTGCATGGAAAATCTTCATTAACTTATTCTTATAAATCTCTCAGAGACACATAATATGTTTTCACTTTCATCTGTGGTCTTAAGCAAGTAGTCAAAAACCAAAACAAACATTCATGTTGAACAAATCCAAATAGATAGATAAAAGCATGGGTGTGTGTGTTCAGTCACTAAGTCATGTCCAACTCCTTGTGACCCCATGGACTGTAGCCCATAGGCTTCCCTGTCCATTGGATTTCCCAGGTAAGAATACTGGAGTGAGTTGCCATTTCCTTCTCCAGGGGATCTTCTCGACCCAGGGATCAAGCCTATGTCTCCTGCATGGGCAGGTGTGTTCTTTATCACTGAGCCACCAAGGAAACCCATGTATAAAAGCATAATACTTGAATATTTAGGGAAAATGATTTAAAGATTTTAGGGGAAAAAAATCACTTGCTTAAGTCATGTCAACTTTTTCTATATCAATAAAAGGTATAAAGTATTATTAACTTGTTTCCTTTCAAATATAATAGACTTTAAAATAAAATTCTTTCAAACAAAAACAGTTAAAAACTAAATATGAAATGGCAACAAAACAAAATGAGTAAAAAAATCACCAAACAGAAACCAATTTTGTTTTTTTAAACTAATTTTTCTATATGGCCCTTAGACTCTAAAATAATTTTTATTAAGTATGCTCTGATAATTTTCTTAAATGATAGTAACTATTGTGTAGGAGCAGGTGTCCAAAAAGATAAGCATTATTCAGGGACAACATTCTCAGTCAGGATATGCCAATGAGATCTAAAGTTGGTTCACAAGCATTAAATCTGTGGGGCCCTTAAGCCAAAATGCTAACATCAAAGGTGTCCCCTGGAGAACAAACACATTAATTTAATTGGAGTGTTATAAGGACAGTGTTAGATATAGAGTCATTGAGGGACCATCCATGTGTAGAACAGTTAGTTCAATAGCTTGAAATTTTGCAAATTTTCTTTCACAATTTAAGCTTCTGTCTTCCAGGTTGGAGATAATATGATTAAGCTGAATCCCAGTTTAAACTGGATAAAATAGAAAAGTAGATTGAAAACATTATCACCCAAAATGATGTTTGTCATTTCACTTTGTAAATGATGCTTAAGATACATACCACAGTGTTAAACTATGTATCACCTATATTTTTATATATTTTTTATTAAGAATATAGATATTTGACAAATAAAACCTTTACTGATTTAGCTATAGCCTCAGTTTCAGGAAATCTCAGGAATTTTGCCTTTGTGAATTTCTTCCTATTGCTAGAGAATGTTCAGCTTCCTTAGAAAGGCCAGTGCTAAAAACATCCTGCTCCACTTATATTTCCTTAATATGAAAGGAACAAGGCTTGAAAAAAGGATACATTTTCATCTGTCTCTTGTTGTTGTTGATGTTCAGTTGTAAATCATGTCCAACTCTTTGTGACCCTATGGACTCAGCATACCAGGTCTCCCTGTCCCTCATCTCCTTGAGTTTGCCCAAGTTCATATCCATTGAATCAGTGATGCTATCCAACTATCTCATCCTCTGTCACTCTTCTCTCCTCCTGCTTTAAGTCTTTCCTAGCATCAGGTTCTCTTCCATGAGTCGGCTGTTCACAGAAGATGGCCAAAATACTAGAGCTTCAGCATCAGTCCTTCCATTGAGTATTTAGAGTTGATTTCCTTTAGGACTGGTTTGATTTTCTTGCTATCCAAGGGACTCTCAAGAGTCTTCTCAAGTACCACAATTCAGTGCTCAGGCTTCTTTATGATCTAACTCTCATATCCATACATGACTACTGAAAAGACCATAGCTTTGACTGTACGAACCTTTGTTGGCAAGGTGATGTCTTTGTTTTTTAATACACTATCTCTACTATCCTTTTAATAGACTGTTTTGTTGATTCTTTTATATTCTCCCTATAAATGTGGTAGTAATAGTGAAATCTTCAAAATGAAAGCATAGTATCCTTATGCCTAGGCTCAGGACCCTTCAATGTTCTCTTCACATTTTCCTATCCAGCCAGTCTATTCTCCAGTCCAGAGGTCAAAAACACCTTTTATGTGAAGATCCAAATAATGAATATTATATATTTTCTGAGCCATATGGACTCTGTCACCACTACTCAACTCTGTCATTTTAGAGCCATTAACAATACTTAGAGGAATGGGGGTCACTGTGTTCCAATAAAATTTTATTTATAAAAACAAGAGATGAACTATTGCTGTTAGCTGGTCTCTGTTTTAGTTAATAGATTTAACCGTCATTTCTTCAAGTATTTATCTGTAGTGCTGAATTCTTCTTCCTCACTTCTAGATCCACATTCCAATCCCGATAATTATTACACCTGGATGCCAGATATTACAGCATCCTTCGTTCAATTCAGTTGATTTGCTCAGTCGTGTCCAACTCTTTGCATCCCCATGGACTGTAGCATGCCAGGCTTCCCTGCATCACCAACTCCCAGAGCTTGAGTTGGTGAAGCCATCCAACCATCTCATCCTCTTTCGTCCCCTTATCCTCCTGCCTTCAATCTTTCCCAACATAGGGGTCTTTTCCAATGAGTCAGTTCTTTGCATCAGGTAGCCAAAGTATTGGAGTTTCAGCTTCAGCATCAGTCCTTCCAATGAATATCCAGGACTGATTTCTTTTAGGATTGACTGGTTGGATTCTTTGCAGTCCAAGGGACTCTCAAGAGTCTTCTCCAACACTGCAGTTCAAAAGCATCAATTCTTCGGCTACAGTGTACTCCATATATGTTATTCCACTTGATCCTAAGCCTAACTGAGTGTTTATTTTGTAGAGACTCTAAGCAGCTTATGCAATCCTGTAGCTAGAAATATATTTGAACACAAATTTATCTAATACCAAATCTCACGCTTGTATTGCCTTGCTCAGTGAACTCTTATATATAGAATGAATTTCATATTCCTTCATCAGGCTCTCCCTTCACTTCACAACCTTGTTCAGGACTCAGCCCTTGCGTTTCACCTGGAATGGCCTCTCAGGTGGTCTACAGAAATAATCTGTTCAACCAAAAGTAGTTTCAGAATAATTCAAATGTGGCAGGACAAAAACACAACTCCCAAACTCTTTTCTGAATATGGTCTATTTGGTAGGAAAAGATAGACTGATGCTTAAAGAAGAAAACAAGGGTCAGAGCATGTCCAAGTTTTCCCATGAGGGTTACTTCTTTCAACCCCTGAGTAAAGCTTCCCAGATTGGGTCAAGCAGCAGAAAGAATCACCAGGAGACAACCCCAACACTTCTTTCTGAATTTTACTGACCAAAAGCACATTAATGCAAATTACATCAAGTGGTTGGTATGACATGTATACTGATTCAACTCTACACAGCTCTACAGGCCTTTGTTGTGTAAGAGTCTCAGTACTGTATGGGCATACACAAGCACCACACTCATAATACTACTGCTTCCTCTTTGCTCCTGCTCCTCTCAGATCCATGGAATTCAGCTTCCAGTTTGAGACTTTTAATCTCTCTTCACACTTTTCTTTCTACTTTTTAATCATAAAATCACCTCACCTGTTCCCTGTCTGAGGAAGATGTACCTCAGAATTTCTGAAGGAAGATAAAAAGCTGTGTGATGTCAGAGGCCTCTCAGTGGGCAGTGGGAGGGGAAGATTTCTACATGTTTATGCATCAGTGATCTTCAGCCAGACTCCTAGGTTTCTTTGCCTCATCATAGTTTTCTGTGTCTCCAAAAAACCTATATGAGGGAGAAGCCACACATGACCCTTGCATTCCCTAAATATGAAATGGCCTTGCAGGCTTCCATGCTTCCTTGCTCATCCTGGATACCTTCCAGAGTCTGCCCCACTCACCTTCTCTAAGTATGGAAATCCTTTGCTCTTTTTATGATGTAAGTTTCATGAACGTCTTGAATTCTCATGTTCACTCTATCTGCTGTGCCACAATCGGTGCTGATATATATCATGGGCATGATTATAATTCAGTAACAAGAGATGAAAAAGTTTCAAATAAAAAAGGACAATAATTATAAATATTAGTGAAAGTGAAGTCTCTCGGTCATGCCCAATTCTTTGCGACCCCATGGACAGTAGTCTGCACCAAGTTCTTTCAACCATAGGATTTTCCAGGCAAGAGTACTGGAGTGGGTTCCCATTTCCTTCTCCTGGGAATCTTCCTGACCCAGGGATCAAACCCAGGTCTCCCATATCATAGACAGACGCTTTATAATCTAAGCCACCAGGGAAGTCCTTAATAAATATTAAGTAGTAACTAGTTCCAGTGTTCCAGTACCTATATTCCATTAATCCTCTTAATGATTATACAAGGTAGGTATTATTATCTCATAAAGAAAGAAGTCTAAAGAGGTTAATTTGCAAATGGCAACTAAATGGTGAAAATAGGATTTGAAGTCTGAAACTCACACCAGACCCATATCCGCATTGAGATATCTCTGTTTTCTTATACATAACTCATTACTTCTATAGTTTTCTTCTTGAGGTGAGTCTTCCCTCCACCATTATGGCAACAAACAACTTCTTTGATAAAATGGTCAGGATTAACTAAGTATCAGTCAGGATTTACAGTTTCAAATAAGAAACTCCACCCTAGTTAATATTAGGTGAAAAGAAGTGATTAAAAAGATCGCATTATTTCACAGAATCAGCACAAAGGATAGAAACCCAAACTTGGAAAACTGGAAAGAGCTTAAGTTGTCTAGAAGCAAGAGCTACAGCTAAAGGGACTAGGATCCAAAAGGAACAGGGCACAGGTTGCCTGTTGCCCCTGCTGACATTTGCACAGTGGCAGGTACCAGACCTGAACATACCACTTCCCAGCATGAGCCACACCAGATGCTACTTCTGCTGCTCTCACTGGAATGAATTCTAAGCTCTGTCATGCATCTTTGCATCACTTGTCCCATAATTAGAGCCCTGTATAGGAGTATCACTCATTTTAGCTTATGCCCAAGCGCTGGCTCCCAGAAGCTGTGGGAGTCAGTCGGGGGCCTACCTTTCAACTAGGGGCCCTAGAGGTCCCTCAAATGGGCAGGCTCTCTGGAGGAACAGTGGTAAATGACAAATGACCACTATAGAGCACTGCTGCTGCTGTTGCTAAGTCGCTTCAGTCGTGTCCGACTCTGTGCGACCCCGTGGACTGCAGCCTAGCAGGCTCCTCCGTCCATGGGATTTTCCAGGCAAGAGTACTGGAGTGGGTTGCCATTGCCTTCTCCTAATATAGGGCACATTTTCTACTAATATCAGTCTGAGATTAAGTACCAGAGAGTTGCAAGCTTATATCCTGTGAAATCCTCTTTCTCATCACATTGACTCTGAAGCAGTCAGCCTACTTCTCTTTCCATTTCACACTTTTTCTTTGCAGTTTTGGGATATACCTCTTCTCCATAGATTGACTTTGGAGAAGAGCATATACGTGTCCTTCCCAGCTACCAAATCATCTCCATCTTTTTGGTTTTACTATTTTGAATATCCTCGATCTAAAGAAATGGAGACCCACAAAAATAAGGAAGTCGGGAATTTACAGTATATCGGGAAGTCTTATTAAGGTCTTGTTGATCTAATTTTTAATCTGGAGTACCTGATTTCCTCATCAGCTCACATCCAGAAGGCTCATTACAGGAAGCAGGAAAACAATCAGATGGCTTGTACTTTGACTGAGAATATATTTTCATTTCTAAATCTGGCCTGAGCATCAGCCTTTTCCAGTAGCAATTTCTCAATCTTTTCTTAGGGCCTGACTTCTATCTTGTTTGTTACCTCATCTTCTTAAATAGAGAGTGTTCTGTCCATTGAATTTATTCCTACACTGCAAGGTGCTTTGCCCTGAATATTCAGATGTCTCACTGATGTCTCTTCACAGCCTCTCTGCTAGGCCCTGGGGTCCATGATCCCCTCCCTCTGCCCGCCTCATTGAGAAGAATGTCCTCTGATCTGAGGCTACTCTGTTTCAATCCTCCTTCTATTGACCTACTACAGTCTCCATCACACTGTTGGGAAGACAGTTGGCTTTAAATTCTAAGTCATACTTCTCTTCTGTGCACTTTTTCTTTTGTTTGTTTCTTCAGGTCCTTTACATTTTAGTTGTCACACACTGTTAGCCTTTAGCATTTTTACACCTAAGGTTTTCAGTCTTCCTGTACTAAAGGCTATGTAAACCAATCAGAAGACTAAGTGCTCTGTCTTCCGTTAATGGAGTTTCTTGACAGCGTCTTCCTATTTCAGAGATACTCATTTCCTATACACCCTACCATTCAGTTTCCATTTCCTGTTAACATTATTTTAGTTCACAGCCAATTAATTAAAACACCCTGAGGGAAAGAACCATTCCTAGTTTAGCCACCAGCTCAGTCTGTCCCCCCAGGGTTCTCTGAAATGGCTCTCATTTAAATGTCTCATTTACCTACTATAACCAATGCTTCAATTCTGTTAATTTTTTTAGTTGCTATTTTATATGGCCAAAACAAAATGTCATAAAGATCCATATACATAATTTTCACCAACAGGAAAAAGGGTCAATTTAAGAAAAATTTTCCTATCACCTGGACTTCCCTTTTGTCTCAACTGGTAAAGAATCTGCCTGCAATGCGGAAGACCTGGGTTTAATCCCTGGGTTGGGAAGATCCCCCGGAGAAGGGAAAGGCTACCCACTCCAGTATTCTGGCCTGGAGAATTCTATGGACTGTATAGTCCATGGAGTCACAAAGTCGAATACGACTAAGAGGCTTTCATTTTCACTTTCCTGTTACCTAGCAATGTGCTGTTCCACATTATAGGTACTCAGTAAATATGTAATTTGAATTGAAGCAGCTTGATGCTAGGAGAAGGCAATGGCACCCCACTCCAGTATTCTTGCCTGGAAAATCCTATGGACGGAGGAGCCTGGTAGGCTGCAGTCCATGGGGTCGCTAAGAGTCAGACACGACTGAGCGACTTCACTTTCTCCTTTCACTTTCACGCACTGGCGAAGGAAATGGCAACCCACTCCAGTGTTCTTGCCCGGAGAATCCCAGGGACAGGGGAGCCTGGTGGGCTGCCATCTCTGGGGTCGCACAGAGTCAGACACGACTGAAGTGACTTAGCAGCAGTAGTAGCAGCATGATGCTTCCAGTTCATTCCAGTTTATTTACAATCCAAACTAAGAAAAAAGTTTTGACTTAAAATGGTTCTTGCAATCTTAGGCTCTGCTGGTCTAAAAATATTCAGAGAATAATGATGGGCTCTGGTGATTGAGACTTTCCTACTTCCTACCACTATACATTTTAATTACAAAAATGGATACACATAGCCACCTTTCTTTTAACCTATGTTTTAATTATGTTAACATTACTCTCTTTAATTAAGAATTGTTTTCTATTTATAAAATTAAATGAATGCTTTAAGAAAGTTATCCTCAGAAATCTAGCTTACCTTTGCTTGACAGAGGTAATAAAAGCATCCTCATTTCACCCCAAAGCTTAAATCAACCTCTAAGATAAAATATATTCAGAAGTGTTTTTCTCTTATTTTCATGCTGGTAATTCTTTATCATATCTTCAGTGGAAACAGATACAGAGCCACCTTGAAGTTTAACCAACCAACCAATAATACATTTAACTGGAATCAATAGAGAAAAATAGGTCACCCATGTTGTTTCATAATTATACTATAGATTTTCTTTCCAATAAATTATCAACACATCTAGCATAAATGTAAATTCTCCATGGAGGACTTTTCAGATAATCAGTGATGACATTAATAAATAGCTCAGCTGAGATATATTATGTTAAAATAACCCAGTTCCATAAAAGTTACAAATCTAATCAATAACTTGCTGAAAGAAAATTTATTAGAGAGGATCTACAGTAATTCATACAAAAATAAAGAAAAGCAAATATTAAATGAGATAGCTAAAATTAATGCTTGATTTCTGCTCTATGAAAGCATTAAACTGGTATTACCGAAACTACACCAATGTCCAAATACTTGCTTTTGTTATCCAAATTAAGTCAACTCAGAGCATTACTGAAATTAAGTGGTTATCTGGTGTAGATAAAGTGCATATACAAGAATCAGAAAAATTCAGTCCACAATGCTGGATTAGGCAGACTTTCTGTTGTCCCCACTCAAAGCACTCCACGGTGACTCTTGCAAGGAGGGAAAAACATAAATAAATATCACAATTTCTAGGCTCAATATTCCTTTTTCTCTGAGTACTTAGTGAACATTTCTTATTCAATTTCACAAATCTAGAATTTTAGAACCTCAACCTTTGAGAGAATATATGACATAAACCCAAGTACAGCAATCCAAACAAATTCAGATAAATCATTATTTATCTTTCCCATATCAGCCAATTAAAGAAAGAGAATAGAGACTGAAAACATTCATGCATATTTTCCCCACCAAATCATACATTCTGAAAAGCTTTAAATACTGGAATATGAATCTTAAATGAGTTAACTGTTTTTCAGAATATTGGCATGTAAGTAAGCCTATCGAACCTTAATTTTTCTCGCAATATATTAGAATGCCTATTAACACTTCTGAATTTACTCTTATGATTGCAGTTATTAATAATGACTCTAAAACCCAGAGAATTCAATTTATTAATCAAGGAGAAGCTTTTGTTGTCATATATTTAGAGTTGTCATTTTCATGGCATTCTAATTCTTTGGAAATGTATAATTTTATACTAGCATGATACAGTGACTCTCCCTTGACCAGAATATTGGATTTTTTTAAAATAAACCCTGCCCCCTTGACTTTGCAGACAGCAATGTGTTTGCTTTTATGACATTCCGCTTAATTTAGCCATAGAAAGTGTTGAATCTCCAGTCTCAGTTTTATGTCTCGCAGATATATGCTACACTTGCCTCACTGATGAGAAAAAAATAAAACAAATAAAATGCAGCTCCATAGCAGCAGGAGCTTAGGGTACTCATTTTCAGCTGAGAGTTGTTAATTAGGCTGCATCCGTTCAAGCACATAACTAAAGGTAAGATGACTCACCTCAGACAAAACTATTCTGGAGCAATTTCATTGCTAATTATGAATCCTGATAGAATATGCTCGTACCTAATCTGTGATAGAATGTAATCTCCTGGGAAATAAGGAAACAAAGATATTAAAATCACATTTTTAAGTTAAACTTTAGAAATAATTTCTGGTTACAGATGTGTTTTATAAGTATGAATGAGTTATTTGCAAACAGACAAAACTCTTTAAAAGGAAAATAACTTTGTTTCCCAAGATCTTGACTGAGAGAGAAGGCTACTATATGCTGATACACATGCAGCTGTAGATATGGGTGTGGAAGCAGATGTGGCAGAGATAAAAACAGGGACAGAGGCAGAAATAGAGACCAGGATGGAGAAAGGGCAACTTAAAAAAAATGAAGTATATTTGATTTACAATATTGTGTTAATTTATGCTGTATAGAAAAGTGACTCAGTTATATATATATTTTTCATTCTTTGTCATATTCTTTTTAATTATGGTTTATCACAGGATATTGAATACAGTGCCCTATGCTATACAGTAGGACCTTGTTGTTTATCCATTCTCATTCTTGCATTCACTAATCTCAAACTTCCAATCCATCCCTCTGCCACACTCCAACCCCCTGACAACCACGAGTCTGTCTCTATATCTGTGAGTCTGTTTCTGTTTCGTGGATATGTTCATTTGTTTCATATTTTAGATTCCACATCTAAGTGATATCGTATGGTATTTGTCTTTCTCTGGGAAAGAGCAAGCTGTAATCAAAGATTTCTTAATACTTACATATACTCCAGACGCTCTTTGGAAAGAATGATGCTAAAGCTGAAACTCCAGTACTTTGGCCACCTCATGAGAAGAGTTGACTCATTGGCAAAGACTCTGATGCTGGGAGGCATTGGGGGCAGGAGGAGAAGGGAACGACAGAGGATGAGATAGCTGGATGGTATCACTGACTTGATGGGCGGGCGTGAGTCTGAGTGAACTCCAGGAGTTGGTGATGGACAGGGAGGCCTGGCATGCTGCGATTCATGGGGTCTCGAAGAGTCAGACACGACTGAGCGACTGAACTGAATTGAACTGAAGTTTTCCTTGTTAGCTGTTAAGTGAAGATATTTTATGTACTTTGGAACTGTCATTGCAATCATCAGATCATTAAAATGGTGAATTTAAATGTCATAAATTAAGTTGCTTACTTCATGAACTGCTTATTCAATGTCCAGTTCAGTTTAATTCAGTCACTCAGTTGTGTCCGACTCTTTGTGACCCCATGAACAGCAGCATGCCAGGCATCCCTGTCCATCACCAACTCCCAGAGTCCACCCAAACCCATGTCCATTGAGTCGGTGATACCATCCAACCATCTCATTCTCTGTCATCCCCTTCTCCTCCTACTCTCAATCTTTCCCAGCACCAGGGTCTTCACATCAGGTGTCCTTAGTATCCTTAGTATCAGTTTCAGCTTCAACATCAGTCCTTCCAATGAACACCCAGGACTAATCTCCTATAGGATGGACTGGTTGGATATCCTTGAAGTCCAAGGAACTCACAAGTCTTCAATACCACAGTTCAAAAGCATCAGTTCTTTGGTGCTCAGCTTTCTTTATAGTACAACTCTCACATCCATACACAGCCACTGGAAAAACCATAGCCTTGACTAGATGGACCTTTGTTGACAAAGTAATATCTCTGCTTTTCAATATGCTGTCTAGTTTGGTCATAATTTTCCTTCCAAGGAGTAAGCGTCTTTTAAATTCATGACTACAATCACCATCTGCAGTGATTTTGGAGCCCAGAAAAATAAAGTCATGTAAGAAGCTCATATACTTAAACAAAATTGGCTCAGTCCATTTATTGTTGAATCAGCTTATAGTGTAATACACTCATCTTGATCCAATTATACATATATAGTTAATGTTTTAGGTGCTGAATAGGATTAGTGGTGATGCATCATTAGATGTCCTAGATCCATGAATCTTGAGTCTTTCTGTGTTCATGAAACTCCAGTGAAACCAAACAAGCAGAATTGACTCTAACTATGACACAAATCGGAGAAGTCAATGGCACCCCACACCAGTATTCTTGCTTGGAAAGTCCCATAGATAGAGGAGCCTGGTAGGCTGCAGTCCATGGGGTCACTAAGAGTAGGACACGACTGAATGACTTCACTTTCACCTTTCACTTTCATGCATTGGAGAAGGAAATGGCAACCCACTCCAGTGTTCTTGCCTGCAGAATCCCACGGATGGTGGGGCCTGGCGGGCTGCCATCTATGGGGTCGCACAGAGTCAGACACGACTGAAGCGACTTAGCAGCATGACACAAATAATATTAATAGTTAGTTGTTTATTAAGTTTGGTGTCAGAATCAGAGTGTGATTGGAATTTGGTTCTAAATTCTCTGAATAAGGGGACTTTCCACTCAAAAGACTAAACATAATATTGGATCTGTTTCTTAAGAAATCAATTTGCAGTTTCACTTATTAAATGAACTTACTCATTGAATATATTAAAAATTGCCTCACATTCATTTATTTTAGGTTCTTGTGTTTCCTAAATACAATGTGATCAGAGTTATAAGAGAAATACCCCACTGATCAAGTTGCATGTCAGTGACAGTTAAAATCTGAATTATCAATGAAACTCATTAGTGAGAACTTTAAGATGCTTTAATATGCTTGAACCAATGTGATTCAACGTAAAAGAGCTGTCCAAATTAGTTACATCTCTAAAGTGACTATTGTGGAATAGCTTGGAAAAGAATTTTGCAATGTTTCCCAAATTCTTAAGATTCAGAGAAACATCATCCCAGTGAAACGCTCCACAAAAGAAAAAAGTTCGACATGCAAATATATTGTGCAAACTCTCTCAGTTTATGTCCTTTCTTGGAGAACCAAAATGTAGATTAGAGTATTAAAAATTCTGAGAAATCCCTGTTCAAGAGTGAGCTATATATAATTTTTAACTTTTGTTTAACCCAGCATTTCTTAAAAGCTTATTTGGATATAGATAGTGCCATGTGCTCAGTCCTGTGCAATTCTTTGCAACCCCATGGACTGTAGCCCACCAGACTCCTCTGTCCATAGGACTTCCCAGGCAAGAAGACTGGAGTGGATTGCCATTTCCTTCTCTAGGGCATCTTTCTGACCCAGGGATTTTACCCATGTCTGCTGTGTCTCCTGCATTGCAGGCAGATTCTCTAACCTACTGAGCCATCAGGGAAGCCCAGGAGATATGTTCAGTGTAAAATATTTATTATTAATATTCAACAAAATTATTCATCTGCAGAACATACTTTGAAAATGCTGGCTTATTGAAATGTTTTTTTCCTACTCTACAGAAGATTAGAGTTTCTTAATCTTAACTGCCTGATGCTTAAATCAAAGTTCATATTTTGTAATTTCAGACACCAGTCTGTCACCTGAAGTCCATATGTTGCACGGATTCAGTAAATGCTTGAAAAATTGTATGAAAAAATGTGGATATATCTCCCAGGGAGACATAAAATAACCATCACATTATTGAGTCCACGATCTAAATGTTAAGTAGACTTAATCTAGTAATGTTAAAAATTTGTTTCAAAAGTGAGTTTTTAAAATGCACTATTTTAAATGCTTATGAGAGGAAACAGTGGTGTATGTAGTTAAGTCTGTGACTTTAGTAACTGATACTATGAAGAAAAAGTAAATTTGCATCAATCGCATTCATGCATTGTAGACAGTAGCAGTAATTGCCCTGCTTCCTAGTTTATGCTATCACCTCAGATTATGCTTCAAGAGAACCACAGCATCTTCACTGAATCCCTCTTGCTTTCTTGCTATGACTAATTCTCTTTCACCCTGTTACACAAGGAAACGTCCTCTCTGTGTTTCTACTGCAATGTTCAACTGAGAGCCTCCCTCCAGAAGTGAGCTGAGCAGGGCTGCTCCTGCTAGTTTATAAAATGGATGAAGATTGTCCTGGTCAATGAGAGAAAATAGGTTTTTTGTTTGTTTGTTTTTTAATTACAGTAAGAAATATGAATGCCTCTAATGCTGTACCTGTTCTCATGAAAATAAATAAAAATATTAAGTGTGTGAGGAAAATAATCATCTGCAAATGAAAAGTAGGGTCTCATTCTTTTGATTCATTGTAATAACTAATTAAAGGTGTATATAACTCCATTGCTAACATATGTTAGAAGCTTTCTCTATCTCTTTTATACTTTAATAAAACTTTATTACAGAAAAAATATAAAAAGAAAAAAGAAAAGTAAGGTCCCTATAAGTTTCTCCATCTCACATTCTGATTTAAAGAAATCTTATTCATGGGGCAGAGATAAAGATCCATGGCATTTCTTATTTTCTTCTTTTACAACTTGATAGCAAAATCCAGGAATTGTTATTATGTTTTAGTTTTGCTTTATCAGATTGTGAAAGGAGAAAGGCTTGTCAGTACATCACTTTTTATTTTATAGCTTTAAGCATGAAGCACTTATTTCACAGAAGTCAAGGGGAAGTTATTTGTCAAAAGCAAAATGATACATGTAAGAGACTTAGTTACTTGATACTTACTCATTTTTTTAATTTTAAATGTTATTTTTTTCTTGGTCAGAAAGCAACCAAGTGCCTTTTGGGGAATAAAGATTATGTGGTCCTGGTTGGTTTGAAAAAACTACTTCTCTATTGGAAGTAAGAGGACATACTTTTGAAATTTGACAAATATACAAATGAGAAAGGTGATTAATTTGTTAGCATGACTACTAGGCAAATTTTAGGTGCTTACCTAAAATAGGAAAATACAATACAAAAAAATAATCTATCTCTAGGCCCCCTAAAAGTAGTGAGCCTAGTATAATAATAAATAACAAATATATACATAATGAAATCATGTGTTTTCTAAAAATAATTTGTTTTCCAAGGAATTAAGATCTTATCAGGATACAATTTACACATACACACAAACATACATATACACACACACACAAAAAGTTGTT
This sequence comes from Neotragus moschatus, assembly GCA_006410615.1. NCBI lineage: Eukaryota > Metazoa > Chordata > Mammalia > Artiodactyla > Bovidae > Neotragus > Neotragus moschatus. The sequence continues at coordinate 249,392 of SJYA01001375.1, read as the reverse complement.
TTTATTTAGTTCAATTATAATATTTTTAGCAAAGCAGTCCAGATACAGTGATTTTCCAAAATGTTAAATAATTAGTAATTCATGGCCTAATACCAACTGCAATCTATGCTTAATGATTTGCACTGAGAATTTACTGTGCGCACATGAAACTGATTCCTGTATATTTTGGCAGTTCCCTCTTAGAGTTACTCAGACATCTTAGTATTCAAAAGCATGCCATATATAACATGACACGGCTAATCACCAGGCAATACCATTAGAATGAGTCTAAAACAGATGACCTTAATGATAATCAAGCTTTTTTCAGACTTTAGGAGATGAATGTATAGCCTACATTATCAAAGAACTGCAGTGAATCTAGAAATTCTGAGTCTGAGATTGCATTTTAAAGTATGGTAGGTAAATCTAGTAAAGTTTATGTGGACTGATAATGCTCTCCATATCACAAACTTTGCCTGTTCATGCTCAGATTTCAAATGTTAAAGAGACTCAGGAACACATCAGATAGTGAGAGGAAATATGGATTGTTTTGCTAATGTAATTCTATCAAATTCACATCTTTTTTTTTATTTCATAACATATAAAGTACCTTCTACGCCAAATATTTTAGAGTGTGGCTATTTTTAAACATTAATTGACTTAATACTTCTGTTCTCCTTCAGGTAAGACTCATAAGTAGATGCAGATATTAGGCAACTATAGGCACTGTAGGTTTTGAGAAGGCTGGTGAATTCACCCTTCACTTTCCTCCTAATGTTTGAAATCCAGTCATTAGAACCTTAGTCTTTATGTTTTGATTTAATAACATTAATCTCTCTCTGTGACTCATTGGAAACAAGTGTGATAATCTACTTTCTCCTCTGATAGCATTTTAAAGTGTCAGTCTCAGATATTTTAAAAGGAAATATCAAAAGAAAACAAAATATTGCAGACCAGCAAAGGGGAATCAGCTAATACAAATTTTGCCCAATTCAGAACTATGTCTGAATCTGAAAAAAAATGCTGCCACCAACTGCTTGCTTTCTGTAGTCTATAAGCTACAACTAGAACAAAGCTAAGTGATGCAATTACATAGACAATATGAATTGTGTACATATATACACATATGTACAAATGCATATATCTGTATATACATATATTTATACATCAGTACACATATATTAGAGATTATTAGGGCAATACGGGAGAAGGCAATGGCGCCCCACTCCAGTACTCTTGCCTGGAGAATCCCATGGATGGAGGAGCCTGGTAAGCTGTAGTCCATGGGGTCGCTAGGAGTCGGACACCACTGAGCGACTTCATTTTCATTTTTTGCACAGTGGGGAAGGAAATGGCAACCCACTCCAGTGTTCTTGTCCAGAGAATCCCAGGGACGGGGGAGCCTGGTGGGCTGCCGTCTATGGGGTCACACAGAGTCGGACATGACTGAAGCGACTTAGCAGCAGCAGCAGCAGGGCAATATGAGAATGGGTGCTTATTTAGATGTTAGATTTAGATGTATATATGTGTATAAAGGAAAACATTTCCTCTTAAAATTCAATTACATCCATCTGCCTTGCTCTTAATACTCTAATCTGCAGGAAAATGAATCAAAATTGCCAAGCCATTTTCTCATCATGCCCAGAAAGACCACAAGTGCTAACTCTTTTTTTGCAAATTTCTCTCTGTTATGATGATGATCAGAGGCACTTGAGACACTATTGCAACGAACCCTTGTTTCACAAGTCCTTAGAGAACATAGTAACTATTTTAAACAATTAAATATCTGTTAGATGCAAACTGCTATTTCAAAAGACAATTAAATATATATTTAAATAACATAAATAATATGCTATTTAAGTAACATAAATGCACAGGTACAAGATAACCAATGAAGCTGTCAATGCATTGGGGAATATATGTTTTGTCTGCTTTAGTCTTAATATAAGTATGCATAATTCAACTTTGAATTTCAGTGCTCACATCTTAAAGTCTATTAATTGGAAAATGTTAAGTCAAAATTCATATATTCACTACACATTAGAGGATTCACTAAATAATCCCAAACTAACTAAGTTGAGAAAGACAAAGTGAAAATTACAGTATACCATAATTTAAAAGCCAGAAGAGCAGCAGTTGTAAATCATGCTTCTTGAGGCCTGCAATTAATGCAATACTGGAAGAACACACTTTCAAATTAAATTCTGGGACTTCTGAATCTTTCCTCTGTATGTAAAGCAATAGAGGTTTTGTAGTGTTGTCTTACAGTCAAACTGCATGATAAAATAGTGATTTATAGTTCTCAAGAGATGCAAACACTAAAGAGANGCACAGTGGGGAAGGAAATGGCAACCCACTCCAGTGTTCTTGTCCAGAGAATCCCAGGGACGGGGGAGCCTGGTGGGCTGCCGTCTATGGGGTCACACAGAGTCGGACATGACTGAAGCGACTTAGCAGCAGCAGCAGCAGGGCAATATGAGAATGGGTGCTTATTTAGATGTTAGATTTAGATGTATATATGTGTATAAAGGAAAACATTTCCTCTTAAAATTCAATTACATCCATCTGCCTTGCTCTTAATACTCTAATCTGCAGGAAAATGAATCAAAATTGCCAAGCCATTTTCTCATCATGCCCAGAAAGACCACAAGTGCTAACTCTTTTTTTGCAAATTTCTCTCTGTTATGATGATGATCAGAGGCACTTGAGACACTATTGCAACGAACCCTTGTTTCACAAGTCCTTAGAGAACATAGTAACTATTTTAAACAATTAAATATCTGTTAGATGCAAACTGCTATTTCAAAAGACAATTAAATATATATTTAAATAACATAAATAATATGCTATTTAAGTAACATAAATGCACAGGTACAAGATAACCAATGAAGCTGTCAATGCATTGGGGAATATATGTTTTGTCTGCTTTAGTCTTAATATAAGTATGCATAATTCAACTTTGAATTTCAGTGCTCACATCTTAAAGTCTATTAATTGGAAAATGTTAAGTCAAAATTCATATATTCACTACACATTAGAGGATTCACTAAATAATCCCAAACTAACTAAGTTGAGAAAGACAAAGTGAAAATTACAGTATACCATAATTTAAAAGCCAGAAGAGCAGCAGTTGTAAATCATGCTTCTTGAGGCCTGCAATTAATGCAATACTGGAAGAACACACTTTCAAATTAAATTCTGGGACTTCTGAATCTTTCCTCTGTATGTAAAGCAATAGAGGTTTTGTAGTGTTGTCTTACAGTCAAACTGCATGATAAAATAGTGATTTATAGTTCTCAAGAGATGCAAACACTAAAGAGAATAAATGAGTATAAAATTTAGTAAGTCTTAGTATCTTGCTTTTATATTACTAGCAAGTTGCTTTTAGACATAAGGAATTAGATTTTGAACCTAGTTTCTAAGAAATTAATAATCAAGAGGAGAATTCAGAGAGGAATTGAGAAATCATGGGGAAGGAAGAAAATCATTATCACTTGATGAGGAAAAAATGAATATACAGTGAAAAAAATCATGGAAAAAAAGGGGTCAGAATATTATTAATTTCCAAGAAAGATAAATGCTTCACTTTTATAGATGTAATTGAATTTTGGTAGTAGCGTTGGTTACTCCCAATGCTTAACAAATCGTTCTTCTCATTATTCTAACAGCACTATTAAAATGGTTTAACAAAAGAAAACATAGACTCAGTTCAGTTCAGTCACTCAGTCAGGTCCAACTCTTTGCGACCCCATGAATCGCAGGACGCCAGGTCTCCCTGTCCATCACCAACTCCCGGAATTCACTCAGACTCACATCCATCGAGTCAGTGATGCCATCCAGCCATCTCATCCTCTGTTGTCCCCTTCTCCTCCTGCCCCCAATCCCTCCCAGCATCAGAGTCTTTTCCAATGAGTCAACTCTTCGCATGAGATGGCCAAAGTACTGGAGTTTCAGCTTTAGCATCATTCCTTCCAAAGAACACCCAGGACTGATCTTTAGAATGGACTGGTTGGATCTCCTTGCAGCCCAAGGGACTTGCAAGAGTCTTCTCCAACACCACAGTTCAAAAGCATCAATTTTTCGGCACTCAGCTTTCTTCATAGACTAGCTATTTTAAAAGGTCAAAACTCAAAATTTATCAAAGTAACTTTTTTAAAAAATTTGAAGTAAGAGAATTTCGATGAAATATCTAGGAATATGTAAACAATTACTTTGTTTCTATTTAAGGTGTACTTTAAGAAAAGCCTATTTATAAGTCTGGTATCATTTGTATTTGGTATAATTTGTAGGTAAAAACAGTTTCTAAGGTCTCTGAAAAGTATTTTATCCATACTTTAGGAAATGTATTTAAAAAATGAACTTTTTTTTTGTTCAAGGAGTACTGTGCTACAAAATTAACACAATGGAAAATAAATGTCATGCTTCAAAGGTTCCTCTATTTTTGACTAAGAAGAACTAATTAAATGAGATTTCCTTCTGTATACACAAGAATCTTGGTGTTTTCACTTAAACCAGATGTAGAGTTATTTCTCATTGCCTCTACTGCCAATTCAAACAAATCTGTTTTTTATAAGTTTACTCAGATAAGCCATATTCATAGAAAAGAATTCAGTAAAAACTCCTTTCCATAATAAGTTTCAATATTCTAAGATTTATTGGTACATTTTGAAGGTAGGTTGGGTTAGATAGGAATCATAAGGATGTTAGCATAACATCTAGGAAGACAAATACTAGCAAATTCCCAATAGAGCATTCTCATGAATTCATTTCCAAGAAAGTTATGAGTTTCTGTTAGCTAACACAGTGACCAGTTTTCTACATAGAAGACATTCAAAAAGTGACCTAGTGTAACCCATTATTTTCTATGTAAGGAAACTGAGGCTTGAGGAAGTAATATAATTTGCCCAAACTTGCCAACCTGCAAGAAAGCGATGGCACCCCATTCCAGTACTCTTGCCTGGAAAATCCCATGGATGGAGGAGCTTGGTAGGCTGCAGTCCTTGGGGTCACTAGAGTTGGACCCTACTGAGCGACTTCACTTTCACTTTTCACTTTCATGCATTGGAGAAGGAAATGGCAACCCACTCCAATGTTCTTGCCTGGAGAATCCCAGGGACAGGGAAGCCTGGTGGGCTGCCGTCTATGGGGTTGTACAGAGTCGAACAGGACTGAAATAACTTAGCAGCAGCAGCAGCCAACCTGCAGAATGGGTACTTGAATCTGAGTTAATTCTTAGACTGGTGCTTCTGGGGATAAAAAGCTTGAGTTTGGCTTAGCTTTGTAGAAGCCTAGACATGACTTCTCTCATCTTTGTAACTTTCAAGTTAGCGTAGTTAAAATACTTTCTTCTTTTCTTTGATCTTCATTTCCTTTGGACCTCCATTTAGTTAAGTTTGTCAAAAGGTCTTTTAAAAAAGTTTCTTAATATCTTTGTTGAAAGGGGCATAATATACACACAGATAAAGCAATAAAATGTATAATCCTACATGTGTTTAAAATTTAGATGTATAGCAAAGATACAGGGTCTTTCAACATTTTTTTATTAGATCACAGCGTCTTTCAGCAGTTTATTTTTTTTATTAGATCCCATAAGATTAATTTGGTGTAGCAAAGCCTAGATTGTTTTTCTTAGTCATTAAGTGGTTAGTATTTACAAGGCTCCTATAAAGAGTCATAAAGTTTTTAGCCTTCTTTTCACACTTATACACCCAATTGGAATGTATTTAATTTTTAGTACCTAATGAAACCATAAATTTAGTCTTAAATGCATATATTACATTCCTACATTGAAGAAAATATTGAAAATTTTAAATTTACAAGTCTCCATCTAATGTGCCAGTTTAAGGTAAAAATACTCAAGTCTTTTCAGATACTAAAAAGTTGTACGTATCACTAGTTAAGTGGCAAAAAGAGAAAGGAAATGAACAAAACGGTCCTGCATTTTGAAATCACTTCTATTTGCTAGTAATATAAATAATGCACTGAGGGTATAGGAAATAAGGACAATATAACAAGGGATAAACTGCCTGAAATGATGAGCTCAAGGGTGATGTACCATCAAATAACAACACAACAGCGCAATCTTTGAATCAGAGTTTTGATACAGCACTTGGGAAAAGCCTTAGCATTGAGGGCTCGAGGTGTCATAAGGAAACAGCAATCACAACTGGAGGCAATTTTCTTGCCATCCATTCTAGTTGAAGCTATAGGCAAAGGACAACTTGACAAATTTAGAAAGAAGCAATAAAATCTCTGAAGCAGCTAAATCGTCTGCTAAAAGACACTGGACACTGCCTAAAATAAAGCTATAAAAAGGGAAGTCTTCCTAAATCAACTGGCAGTAGAGTTTGAAATAAACATGTTTTACTAACTTTGCCTGAATTGTCTACCTACACAGTTTTCAACATCCCATCTTTTTTTTTTTTTTTTTAATGTGGACCATGTGCTCCTGGTTTATGCTTTGTTTTTTTGGCCATGAGGCATGTGGAATCTTAGCTGCCCGATGAGGAACTGAACTCTCAACCCTGCACTGGAAGCAAAGTCTTAACCCCTGAACAGCCAGAGAAGTTCCAGCACACCACGCTTTAGATTCTCATGCCAGTATTTGGTTTTCTTAGGCTATATGGTTTATGTATTATTGTTTTGGTTTGTTTGTGGGGTTTTTACTTCTCTACATAAATTTATTTCTAAAAGAATATGCTCTATGGGTTGGTCATGGCTTTTCTTCCAAGGAGTAGGCCCCTTTTGATTTCATGGCTGCAGTCGCCATCTGCGGTGGTTTTGGAGCCCAGAAAAGTGAGACCTGACACTGTTGCCACTGTTAAAAAATAAATAAATAAATAAATAAATAAAAGTTATTTCTATTGTTTTAGAAGATTGATTTCCAGAGGATGGAATAGTAAAAGAAATTTCGTGTATTGAGTCACTTTAAGTTACATTTTGCTTCTTCTCTTTCTAAAGAAGAATAAAGATATGGTGCTCTAATTATATTATGTTTACAATGCAATTGTCTGGTAAGTTGAGACAAATATAGTGATGTATTAACTAAACACAGTAAAGATAAACTCCAAAATCTCATTTGACCTAACCCAGTAGTACTTATTTCCCTTTCATATGATCCTTCAGGGACTCAGATTTCCATGTTGTGTCTCTGCTTTTTTCTTGGGCTTTGAGATACTCAGTTTGACGAATAGGTACAGAAAGAAATTATGAGAAATGCATACAAGCATACTCACTTCTTACACATTTCTTGATGGTCTGAAAATAACACACATCAGCACCTGTTACCTTACATTGACTGAAACCAATCACAAGTCCCCATTTAGAGGTAAAGGTGTGGTGGTGGGTGCTGGGAAACAGCAAATCACTTCCTAGAGCAAAATTATTTAATGGAAGGAGGTGCCAATATTAAATCGCTATTAATTACTGTCATACCTGAAAATCAATTTTATAAGGAAATTTTATTTAATATTTATTAAATATGTTCCACAATCTTCCCTAAATTCATATCTGAATCAATTATTATTTTCTCCCTGACCCATGGGTACAAAAGTTAGGCCAGTGTTATGGCAGCAGCTTTCCTAAAGCCAATCTACTCTCCTCACAGATCACAATACTTTTAATTTGCCTGGAAAAATCCCATGGACGGAGAAGCCTGGTCGGCTAGAGTCTATGGGATGGCAAAGAGTCGGACACAACTCAGCAACTTCATTTTTCACGTGTAGCCTTCTCTAGCCTATCTAGCTCACATTAACTCATCCTTCCTTTCTTTTATGCAGTTTCACACTGCCAACACTTATCCATTTGTCTAGTGATGAGAGAGTCTGCCTAAATATGTTGCATCACCCATACTCTAGGAAATGTCCTGCACTGGACCTTTGACCACCTCCTGGCCCACAGGGAGATCAAGTGTACCCAGGCCACTGTTGACATTTCCTCAAGTTACACTGCTCCTGTTCCGGTGGGAACAATTGACTCTGGCCATATCATTGTGGTCTTTAAAACTATCTGTGTTGTGTTTTCAGCTTTTACAACCTTCTGCAGAATCAACAAATACGACCCCTTATTGTAAACTTCATTCAACATTGGAATGATTATCAAGGAATTCAATGGACCTTCCATGGTCCCTAGTATCACAGGGCTCTAGTATTGTTGAGCTTTGGGACAGCTTCTTCAAAGTAGACACAATATAGTTCTAACTCTATCTTTCTTATCACTTCTTGGTCCACAACCGTTAGGAAGGTAGTTGATCATTAAATGTGATTTTTCACAAAAAGAGATTATTTTGTCTTGGATGCCAACTGAGTAGTTATTAAGACAGAAGGGATTGGGAATTCATGTACACCTGTGGTGGATTCATGTTAGTGTGGGGCAAAACCAATACAGTATTGTAAAGTAAAAAAATAAAATAAAAATAAATGAAAAAAAAAAAAAAAGACAGAAGGGGTGGGGGGTTATATAGATCTAATATGAAACTTTGGGATTCTACCTTGACTATTTCTGAGCATAATGATTACTTCCTTCTCCTAATGGCCACTCTAGGCCAGCGTGGTTTGTACCGAATTGGTTCAAGGATCCTGGGGATAAAATTTCTATAAGCTGACTTCATTCTTATGCTTGATATCCTATTGATTCTGCATGTGATCTCAGTCACTCTTTGTGACCCTATGTACTGTCGCCTGCCAGACTTCTCTCCATGGGATAATCCCGGCAAGAATACTGGAGTGGGTTGCTATCTTCTTCTCCAGGGGATCTTCCCGACCCAGGGATCAAACTGCAGTTCCTGCACTGGCAGGCAGATTCTTTACCACTGAGCTGCCTATTGATTATAGCCTTAAGGAAAAGGAATAGAAGATAAATTTAACACATTATCACAATTCCTGCCAGTAAAATGAATCAGAGTAGCTGACAGACTAATGTGTGTGTGTGTGTGGGAACATTTGCCAGAAGCTGGGATGGTATAAAAATAGTCATTATTATTGGAAAATAATTCTCCCTATGTCTCTTGAATTTTTGCCTATCTTGTGAGTAAAACACTGGATAATATTTTTTCCAAATCATCTTTTCTAGGACATTTGTATAGGTAACAGTCTTTGAAGATATAGTGTCTCCCTCTAAAGCAAAAGGCAGGTTTTCTCACAGTTGTGGAAGAAAAGATAGATTGTGTCCCCTTGCAGCTGAGAACAGATGTGTTTATTACTGTTTATGAAAGACGAGTTCCTTAAACTCAGAGAAATGACTCCAACTGCGTATGCAGGTGTCATCTTGCCCTCTTCATGTCACTTTCTGGGGATCAAAGCTTGAAAAAACTAATCCAAATATGCCTACACAATCAGCCTTCCATATCCCCAGGTTCCACATCTGATGATTCAACCAACCATGAACCAAAAATATTTGGAAAAAAATTCCAGAAAGCCCCCAAAAAGCAAACTTGAATTTGCCACTCACTGATGACTATTTGCATAGCATTTACATTGTATTAGATATTATAATTAATCTAAAGATTATTTAAATACATGGGAGAATATCCATAGGCTATATACAAACATACCCTCTTATATAAGGAACTTGAGCAACCACAGATTTTGGTATCCACAGGATCCTGGGACCAGTTCCCCACAGATCCCTAGGAATGACTATACTCTGACAATGCTATTACTGTAAATAGTAAGCTGTCCTTTGTCATTGACTTCTACCAGCATCCATGAAAGTTGCTTGGGCAGGCAAAATTGTTATCATGCAAACAAGATAAAATCTCAGACTCTCTGGAGTTCTTGACACTAAGTGGCAAATCTAGGAATCCAGCTAGTCCCTCTGACTCCTAAGCCACACTCATTCCACTAGAACATTTTATCTTTTGATTCAGTTTTTAAGAAGAATTTTATGATGACTTGAGGATTTGCATAGTCTGAGTTAATTTCCAAATATCTTACTTTCTTTATATACAACATTAATTGAATTCTTATACTTTGCTGGCTCTACTTCCGTATTTACATACAAAATTTCTGTAGTGTCCTTAAAGTAATTACTAAATACAGCAGTACCAGTGAAGTTGCCAGAGCAACAGCAAAAGAGCCATTTTCTTTTTCTACCAGAATGATGACAGATGCATCCTCTATAGACTCCTGGACAGGGTAGATAAAAAGATTCAAGTTAAACTAAGGCTGAATATATGCATACCCTATAGATTTACTCATTTGTGTTTAGTATATCAGGGAATGGAATTATTGCAACATCAGTTCAGTTCAGTTCAGTTCAGTCGCTTAGTCGTGTCCGACTCTTTGCGACCCCATGAATCGCAGCACGCCAGGCCTCCCGTCCATCACCAACTCCAGGGTTCACTCAGACTCATGTCCATCGAGTTCAGTGATGCCATCCAGCCATCTCATCCTCTGTCGTCCCCTTCTCCTCCTGCCCTCAATCCCTCCCAGCATCAGAGTCTTTTCCATTGAGTAAACTCTTCGCATGAGATGGCCAAAGTACTGGAGTTTCAGCTTTCGCATCATTCCTTCCAAAGAAATCCCAGGGATGATCTCCTTCAGAATGAACTGGTTGGATCTCCTTGGAGTCCAAGGGACTGAGTGACTGAACTGAACTGAACTGAACTGATGTTGCAATAATTCCATTCCCTGATANTCTATGGGTTGGTCATGGCTTTTCTTCCAAGGAGTAGGCCCCTTTTGATTTCATGGCTGCAGTCGCCATCTGCGGTGGTTTTGGAGCCCAGAAAAGTGAGACCTGACACTGTTGCCACTGTTAAAAAATAAATAAATAAATAAATAAATAAAAGTTATTTCTATTGTTTTAGAAGATTGATTTCCAGAGGATGGAATAGTAAAAGAAATTTCGTGTATTGAGTCACTTTAAGTTACATTTTGCTTCTTCTCTTTCTAAAGAAGAATAAAGATATGGTGCTCTAATTATATTATGTTTACAATGCAATTGTCTGGTAAGTTGAGACAAATATAGTGATGTATTAACTAAACACAGTAAAGATAAACTCCAAAATCTCATTTGACCTAACCCAGTAGTACTTATTTCCCTTTCATATGATCCTTCAGGGACTCAGATTTCCATGTTGTGTCTCTGCTTTTTTCTTGGGCTTTGAGATACTCAGTTTGACGAATAGGTACAGAAAGAAATTATGAGAAATGCATACAAGCATACTCACTTCTTACACATTTCTTGATGGTCTGAAAATAACACACATCAGCACCTGTTACCTTACATTGACTGAAACCAATCACAAGTCCCCATTTAGAGGTAAAGGTGTGGTGGTGGGTGCTGGGAAACAGCAAATCACTTCCTAGAGCAAAATTATTTAATGGAAGGAGGTGCCAATATTAAATCGCTATTAATTACTGTCATACCTGAAAATCAATTTTATAAGGAAATTTTATTTAATATTTATTAAATATGTTCCACAATCTTCCCTAAATTCATATCTGAATCAATTATTATTTTCTCCCTGACCCATGGGTACAAAAGTTAGGCCAGTGTTATGGCAGCAGCTTTCCTAAAGCCAATCTACTCTCCTCACAGATCACAATACTTTTAATTTGCCTGGAAAAATCCCATGGACGGAGAAGCCTGGTCGGCTAGAGTCTATGGGATGGCAAAGAGTCGGACACAACTCAGCAACTTCATTTTTCACGTGTAGCCTTCTCTAGCCTATCTAGCTCACATTAACTCATCCTTCCTTTCTTTTATGCAGTTTCACACTGCCAACACTTATCCATTTGTCTAGTGATGAGAGAGTCTGCCTAAATATGTTGCATCACCCATACTCTAGGAAATGTCCTGCACTGGACCTTTGACCACCTCCTGGCCCACAGGGAGATCAAGTGTACCCAGGCCACTGTTGACATTTCCTCAAGTTACACTGCTCCTGTTCCGGTGGGAACAATTGACTCTGGCCATATCATTGTGGTCTTTAAAACTATCTGTGTTGTGTTTTCAGCTTTTACAACCTTCTGCAGAATCAACAAATACGACCCCTTATTGTAAACTTCATTCAACATTGGAATGATTATCAAGGAATTCAATGGACCTTCCATGGTCCCTAGTATCACAGGGCTCTAGTATTGTTGAGCTTTGGGACAGCTTCTTCAAAGTAGACACAATATAGTTCTAACTCTATCTTTCTTATCACTTCTTGGTCCACAACCGTTAGGAAGGTAGTTGATCATTAAATGTGATTTTTCACAAAAAGAGATTATTTTGTCTTGGATGCCAACTGAGTAGTTATTAAGACAGAAGGGATTGGGAATTCATGTACACCTGTGGTGGATTCATGTTAGTGTGGGGCAAAACCAATACAGTATTGTAAAGTAAAAAAATAAAATAAAAATAAATGAAAAAAAAAAAAAAAGACAGAAGGGGTGGGGGGTTATATAGATCTAATATGAAACTTTGGGATTCTACCTTGACTATTTCTGAGCATAATGATTACTTCCTTCTCCTAATGGCCACTCTAGGCCAGCGTGGTTTGTACCGAATTGGTTCAAGGATCCTGGGGATAAAATTTCTATAAGCTGACTTCATTCTTATGCTTGATATCCTATTGATTCTGCATGTGATCTCAGTCACTCTTTGTGACCCTATGTACTGTCGCCTGCCAGACTTCTCTCCATGGGATAATCCCGGCAAGAATACTGGAGTGGGTTGCTATCTTCTTCTCCAGGGGATCTTCCCGACCCAGGGATCAAACTGCAGTTCCTGCACTGGCAGGCAGATTCTTTACCACTGAGCTGCCTATTGATTATAGCCTTAAGGAAAAGGAATAGAAGATAAATTTAACACATTATCACAATTCCTGCCAGTAAAATGAATCAGAGTAGCTGACAGACTAATGTGTGTGTGTGTGTGGGAACATTTGCCAGAAGCTGGGATGGTATAAAAATAGTCATTATTATTGGAAAATAATTCTCCCTATGTCTCTTGAATTTTTGCCTATCTTGTGAGTAAAACACTGGATAATATTTTTTCCAAATCATCTTTTCTAGGACATTTGTATAGGTAACAGTCTTTGAAGATATAGTGTCTCCCTCTAAAGCAAAAGGCAGGTTTTCTCACAGTTGTGGAAGAAAAGATAGATTGTGTCCCCTTGCAGCTGAGAACAGATGTGTTTATTACTGTTTATGAAAGACGAGTTCCTTAAACTCAGAGAAATGACTCCAACTGCGTATGCAGGTGTCATCTTGCCCTCTTCATGTCACTTTCTGGGGATCAAAGCTTGAAAAAACTAATCCAAATATGCCTACACAATCAGCCTTCCATATCCCCAGGTTCCACATCTGATGATTCAACCAACCATGAACCAAAAATATTTGGAAAAAAATTCCAGAAAGCCCCCAAAAAGCAAACTTGAATTTGCCACTCACTGATGACTATTTGCATAGCATTTACATTGTATTAGATATTATAATTAATCTAAAGATTATTTAAATACATGGGAGAATATCCATAGGCTATATACAAACATACCCTCTTATATAAGGAACTTGAGCAACCACAGATTTTGGTATCCACAGGATCCTGGGACCAGTTCCCCACAGATCCCTAGGAATGACTATACTCTGACAATGCTATTACTGTAAATAGTAAGCTGTCCTTTGTCATTGACTTCTACCAGCATCCATGAAAGTTGCTTGGGCAGGCAAAATTGTTATCATGCAAACAAGATAAAATCTCAGACTCTCTGGAGTTCTTGACACTAAGTGGCAAATCTAGGAATCCAGCTAGTCCCTCTGACTCCTAAGCCACACTCATTCCACTAGAACATTTTATCTTTTGATTCAGTTTTTAAGAAGAATTTTATGATGACTTGAGGATTTGCATAGTCTGAGTTAATTTCCAAATATCTTACTTTCTTTATATACAACATTAATTGAATTCTTATACTTTGCTGGCTCTACTTCCGTATTTACATACAAAATTTCTGTAGTGTCCTTAAAGTAATTACTAAATACAGCAGTACCAGTGAAGTTGCCAGAGCAACAGCAAAAGAGCCATTTTCTTTTTCTACCAGAATGATGACAGATGCATCCTCTATAGACTCCTGGACAGGGTAGATAAAAAGATTCAAGTTAAACTAAGGCTGAATATATGCATACCCTATAGATTTACTCATTTGTGTTTAGTATATCAGGGAATGGAATTATTGCAACATCAGTTCAGTTCAGTTCAGTTCAGTCGCTTAGTCGTGTCCGACTCTTTGCGACCCCATGAATCGCAGCACGCCAGGCCTCCCGTCCATCACCAACTCCAGGGTTCACTCAGACTCATGTCCATCGAGTTCAGTGATGCCATCCAGCCATCTCATCCTCTGTCGTCCCCTTCTCCTCCTGCCCTCAATCCCTCCCAGCATCAGAGTCTTTTCCATTGAGTAAACTCTTCGCATGAGATGGCCAAAGTACTGGAGTTTCAGCTTTCGCATCATTCCTTCCAAAGAAATCCCAGGGATGATCTCCTTCAGAATGAACTGGTTGGATCTCCTTGGAGTCCAAGGGACTGAGTGACTGAACTGAACTGAACTGAACTGATGTTGCAATAATTCCATTCCCTGATACACTAAACACAAATGAGTACATCTATACATGAAGTGACACAAACAAGACTGCTCTTAGCAACTTTAAGCATAAAAATAAAAATTTGACAACATTATTTAAGACGAAAGTACCATAACTAAGTAGACGTTAGTATATATTATTCTTTTGGTTTCCTTTTTTATTGGAGTATAATTGCTATGCAGTGTTACAGTGAAATGAATCAGCTGTATGTATACATATGTCTTCTCCCTCTTGAACCTTCTTCACACTCCCTTCCCATTCAACCCCTTTAGGTAATCACAGAGCATTGAGATGAGCCTTTGTGCTATATAGAAGGTACCCATTCGCTATCTGTTTTACACAATTTTCAGTGCTACATGCCACAACTCAGGTGAAACTTACAGGGTTGTGTTGAATGAGATACCCAACAAAAATTAAATTCTATATGATTCTACATATATATACAGTTCAAAAGAAAAAGAAAAAAAATCCATGACAATAAAGTAAGAATAATGGTTATATTTGTGGGATAAGAAAGTCTAATGACTAAGAGAAAAGACAAGGAGGAACAAGGGTTTCAGTAATTTCTACATCTTGATCTGGCGGTGGTTACATAATTGTATTTTCTTTGGAAAAAATTTATTGAGTTATATACTTCATATTTTTCAAGTATAGTTACTGAGATAATTTATCTTATAATAAACTATGTATCTTAATACTTAGATATCTTATGCTATATGTATCTTATGTATTATACCAAAATTAATAAGCAAAATTTAATAAGCAGACTGATACATCTATGCTATTATATAAGTGTCAATATGTAACAAAGTCCCTTTGTTCTTCTGAGAGAAAGTGTAGGATTGCTGGCAATATGAATTGTAAAGAATAAACTCCAGAAGAAAACATATATGATTTTCAAAACACAGAATTAATAATCACAATGTATAGGATTTAATAATTACCAAGTAAAAATGTTAATTAAAAGAGGATAAATGTGATTATTATAAAAATGTTGTTATATATAGGTTATATATATTATGTATGCTACGTGCTCAGTCGTGTCTGATTCTTTGCAACTCCATGGATTGTAGCTCATCAGGTTTATCTGTCCATATGTGGCCTTTTTGATGCCACAAAGCTTTCTGCTCTAAAAGAAAAAAATCTGTGTTTTCTTCAACCAAATAAGATTTAAAACATATACTTACTCAGCTGATTCTTAAGCCATGCTACAAGTTCTTAAAATATTTTATAACTATTATTTCCATCACTTAACAAACCACTTTAGGAGCAGCTGAATTTGAAATAACCTATTTCAATGCAATAGAGTCATCCCCAGTTCAGAATATTTAGTTACTACTTCATACATAATTAGTAAGAAATTAACATTGTTTAATATCCTGACACTATTTAAATTCTATTTAATGTCACCTGGACATCTTTCCTCTGGATCAGTCATCACATCCTTCCTAACTTGTAGCCCGTGTTCTAGCTAAATTTAACACTTATCCCCCATTTTCCTTTCTTCTTCTTTTAATTGGAGCATAGTTGACTTGCAGTGCTGTGTTAGTTTCATATACACAGCAAAATGAATATATTAACACATATATCCATTCTTTCCTAGATGATCTTCCTATATAGGTTATTACAGAGATTTGAGTAGAGTTGCCTGTACTATCCAGTAGGTCCTTATTAGTGATCTATTGTATGTATATAGCAGTGTGTATATGTTATGTGCATGTGTTAATCCCAATATCCTAAATTACCCCCTCTCCCCTTGCCTTTGTTAGCCATAAGTTTGTTTTCTACATCTGTAACTCTGTTTTATAAATAAGTTCATTTGTACCATTTTTTAGATTCCATATATAGGTGATATAATGATATTTTATTCTTTTTGATGTGATGGGATTGTCATTTTATTTCTGGTTGTTTCCTTCAATAGAAAAACTCTTGCATCTCTGTCTATTGAAATCACATCCATTAAAAAAAAAAAAAAAAACCTCAAGTGAAACACCGTTTCAAAGTTTTCTTTGACTTTTGGTCAATACATATTCTTCCTGTGAATTCCATACTACTTCATGAATTGTGCCACAATTTATGTAACAAGCTGTGTAACAAGCTATTACTGGGATCTTCCAGGTAATCACATATGTCAAGTCTCACTAAGCAGAGGCAAAACAGTGTGTTTCTTAAAAGCCATGGTGCATATAAGGGAGAGCTCTGACCAAAAAGAATGATCAGATTAGGTTCACACTTTGGATCCTTAGTTATCAAGATTTNTTCTTCCTGTGAATTCCATACTACTTCATGAATTGTGCCACAATTTATGTAACAAGCTGTGTAACAAGCTATTACTGGGATCTTCCAGGTAATCACATATGTCAAGTCTCACTAAGCAGAGGCAAAACAGTGTGTTTCTTAAAAGCCATGGTGCATATAAGGGAGAGCTCTGACCAAAAAGAATGATCAGATTAGGTTCACACTTTGGATCCTTAGTTATCAAGATTTCATTTCTAAATGCTAAGTAGTAGCCAGGGCAAATCCAGCCTCCCAAATGGAAAGATCCCACTATATGTTGTCTATTCTGCCTCCTTCATTTCCAATTAGTTTCACTAACAGCATGAATTCAAGGGCTCTTCTGATCCTTCATGAAGTCTTTCTAGTTAGGTACCACAGTAATTCAGTTGTATGTTTACTTGTCACTTGTAGACTTGATGTACAAACTGCTTCATAAGATTTTCCGGCATGGCATCTAGATCAACATTATCAAATTTTAACACATATATCAAATACATTGCCTTTCTTAATGATATATATTTTATGCTTCACATATATTTGAACATCTAACATTTCTGAGAGCTCCTAAATTTATTTCATCATGGTTTTCTTTGTTCCTATACCTAATTCAAGTGTGTTCTGTCTTTTGGCCCCACACCGGTCATTGTGTTAACCATTGATATTTTCCTCAAATTACTAATTACTGTTCTAGAGATGTGTCTTTCATACTTTTGATGAAACACTGAAGACTGTGGGGGAAACACATCTTCCACTGCTCAGTCCTTCATCATTTTCATCTATCCACCATGCTTCTTCCCCAAACACAAGTCCTGCCATGTGAACTTCTCCACCAAGATCACCACCCTAAGAAATGCAGTCCAGTTTCCCCAGAGGGCATCTTCACTTGAGTGAGCAGCCCTACCTGTATACCTGTTCTTATCCTCTCCCTAAAGACTCCAGTGATTAGCACTGTTCTACGTCTTCTTATATTGATGCTAATGTTTCTTTAAAAACAGTCACAGAGTCAGATTGCCTGGGTTTAAATCCCAATTATGAGCTGTGTGACTAGAACAAACTAAGTTCTTTGTTTTTCAATCTCCCCATCTATGAAAGAGAAATAATAAAAAATAACTATTTCAAAGGAGATTATAGGAATTAGGATAAACTGTTGTTCATGAAGCACTCAGAATAGTGCCTAGCTAATAACAGTGGTTATGTAAGTGCCAGCTATTATTGCTTTTGGTAAAATTATTGATTCACCCCTTGATAACAAACACT
This sequence comes from Neotragus moschatus, assembly GCA_006410615.1. Taxonomy (NCBI): domain Eukaryota; kingdom Metazoa; phylum Chordata; class Mammalia; order Artiodactyla; family Bovidae; genus Neotragus; species Neotragus moschatus. The sequence continues at coordinate 231,309 of SJYA01001375.1, read as the reverse complement.
ATGATCTGCTAAAACTCACTCACCTCCACTACCTTTATAACTATATAACCTCTCAGATACTTATTCATAGTAGACCACATTAGACATATGTATGTATATAATGTATACACACATACATATTTATATACACATATATTGAAAATGCAATATGTTTTGCATGCGTGTGTGAATATGTGCATTTACAAATAAAACATATAATATGTGTTATGTGTGTATCTGCGTATTCTTCTTTCTGGTCAAATGTATTGGAAACTTCAGCTTGGAAGAGATTACTAACACAGCGCATCAGAAGCTGTTAAAATAAATGGCTATAATGAAATGAGATGGTGAGAACACTTTAGTGATCAGAAGCCCCTTCTGGAAAAAGAAATGAGCTTTGAGAAAATAAATAAGTGAGTACCTTTGGTAGAAAATGAGAGGCTAAGTGTTGGTTAGGGGGAGGTTTGTTACACAGAAGAATATTCCACATGGGAACAGAAGAGGGTTTCCTCAGAACTGATTGAGGGGTGAGAGAGGAGATAGTTACAGGATGCTAATATAGGGACAGTGAGCTCCTACTTAGCAGTCTGAATTTTTCCTTCCACCTAAACTTTAAATGTTTATAAAACTCTGTCCCCACACCCTCCCCCCTCCACCACACACACAGCTTTGTGCAAACTGATCCCATCCTTCCTGTCAAAAGTGAAGAATCTGGGCTTCCTGTGCAGACTGACAAGAGTGTTTGGATAAGAAAACCCTAGAAGCAGGAGTGCATAAGCTGCCAGGAACTCAGAGACATTATGGAGAGGCTCTGGACTTTGAACAATCAAAAAAATTAGCACATTCCTATTAAGAGACCTAAAACTGTTCAAGGAAAGGATCCCTGCTGACATTGGCCTGTAAGAAACTTAATTAAAAGAGTTAATGTCCCTTTTCTCACTGAATAGTGATATCTAATTCTGGCAAAGTGAATATCTATCAGTTTGCTCTCCAACAACTCTTTTCTTCTGGGCACTATTTATGATGAGTTCTGTGGACATAACCACATTAGCACAGGGTCACCTGGTCTCAGAGCTCTGGCCTAGGGTTGGACACTGATTGAAACTTAACCTTGAGAGTCTTTCCCCAAGGTTTTTAGAATTGAATTTGTGACAGTTTCTTTTCTTGGCTAAAATTAAGTGCTGAATTCAAGAGATCATAGTGAGATATATTCTGCCCCACAGAGCAAGATGCTCCATGCTGAAGTAGAATGAAATCCACATATCGAAGCAGCAGTGAAAAGGGACAAGAAAGTCACCTGGGCATGAGGGCCCCTAAGTCCAGGCATGCTTAGTCCAGCATTCTCCATGCTTTTCTTATACCGTGATACTCAACACTTCCTCAACACCTCCTTGATCCCCAGCTTATACAAGTATTCCAGCAGTGGGTCCAAACTAGATCAAGTTGAATTTCTCTTTTTGTTTACAAAGTATCACAAACTCAAGAAATCACTACTAAGTGATATTTTACTAATGTATTATATATGTAAAGTTGTTCAGTCATGTCTGACTCTTTGCAACCCTGTGGACTGTAGCCCACCAGGCTCCTACATCCATGGGATTCTCCAGGCAAGAATACTGGAGTTGGTTGCCATTTCCTTTTCCAAATATATTGTATATTATATATAGGCATATTTAAAATACTTAACCATAAAAATAATAGGAGATACTTCATTATTTCACAAATCACTATCCTTCCAAACAATGAGTCTCTGGATAATAACTGAATATTTCAAAATAAGAACTCTGTGACCTATAAATCTATTGAATAGTAAAAAGAACATAAGAATGAGGAGAATTTTCGTATCTGTAATAAGGGTTGTTGAGAATAGTATTTAAACCCATGATTCTATAACATAGTTTTACTGTTCAAAAGAAAGTGATTTAGTCTGCTGCAATTTGCTTTTATAATTTGAAGAAAATTATTTCAATGCTATGAATGAAAGTACAGAAGTACTTAAATAAAAAGGGAAATAAATAATGACCTTATTGTCATTGATTGAATTACCAGCACCAATTCCATTACTAGTGTCAACTTTTATTGTGGAGTCATTCTGAAGAAATCAGCCATGATAATGCAACTTAATTCATCATCTTCACTATTTAGGTTCAATAACAGCAACCTTAGAAACAATCAAGATAATATAAAAAACAATATTGAACATGAAGATAAGTTCATGATCACAGTAGACAACATCCTCAATTTGCAGTAGCTGAGATTAAATGTACTAAATTATTTGAGAGGAGATTATGATTATTTAAACTGCTTCTTTCCACTATTCTATCTTGATATGCCTTAGAGACATCTTGTGAAGCAAAACTCATAAGATACTGTAAATCAGAAAAGGCCTATCTGCGAGTTATAATGAAGTAGCTCTCCCAAGATACCATATTTTACATTTCTTTTAAAGTGGTATATATTTCTTCATATTTTACGTGAGAAATCTTTGTATATAAAGTTTGATGAACCATATTTGCCAAGATAATCCCTCATTAACTTCAGTAATTCCTAATCTGTCCACAGTGAGGCAGCAATCTCCAGGAAAATGAAACAGTTTACCACGTACAGTGCAAGTGACAATAGATTGCTCTGTAAGATGGTCATCTTGGTTTGCTGGGTGTAACAGAAAGGTAGGTATAACTAGCTTATGTTTAAATAGCTAAAGCAACATATTGTCCTATAACTGGACTTTAAAATTTATAGCAGAAGAAAAGATACCTTTCTAATTGTAAATATGTTTTGTCTTTTTCCCAAATGAAGAAATTTTTAAAGCATAAAGCTTAAAATATCTTACACCTGGTTTAAAGAATGCCTGTCACTTTTGATAAATAAATAAATTTAGACAGTAATTTTAAAAAAATGTAGAAAATCCTGTCAATATTATTACCAAATAATTGGAAAGAAAAAAGAGGCTTGAAATTCTTGGTGCTTAAAACTTTCTTAAAGTATATTTGGTTTTTGCTATAATGTGTCACCAGTTCTTTCTTGGATGAAAATATTTTATGAATAAAAATATCACCTATTATAAAAGAATCAGCTAAACTGTAGAATGTCATTGAATCTAGTGTTTTCAAAAGCTCTTTGCTGTGTCCTTAAGATATATATCAAAAAGCCCAAGTTCAGGAAGGAATTTTTAGAGAAAAGTTTATTCCATATAATAATTAATACTGTATAAAATATATACGATAATTTTAAGGGTAATTAACAATTATGTAAATATAATTTTTTCTATTAAAGAAAGAAAGCCAGAAAGAGAGGAAGGGATAGGGAAGGAGAAAGAGAAAAGGAAATAAGGATGGAGAGAGAGAGAGCTTACTGGTCAAGCACTGTTCTCTATAGTGGCTGCACCCATTTACATTCTCACCAGCAGTGTATGAGGGTTCCTTTTTCTCCATGTTCTCACCAACATTTATCATTTTTGGTTCCTCAAAAAATTAAAAATAGAACTATCAGATCATCAAGCAATCCTACTTCTGAGTATATAAATAAGCATAAGCAAAGGAATTGAAATCAGGATCTTGAAGAGACTTCAAGACTGCACACCCACGTCTACTGCAGCATTATTCATAGTAGTCAAGGCATGGTAGCAACCCAAAAGTCCATCAAAGGATGGTGGATAAAGGAAAAGTGGTATATACACACAAAGGAATATTTTTCGACCTTAAAAAAACAAGTTCTGCTGTTTGCAACAACATGGATAAATCTGGAAAGCATTATGCAATGTAAAATAAGCCAGACACAGAAGGACAAATACTATATGCTATCACTTACATGAGAAATTTAAAATAAATGTCAAACTCTTCGAAGTGGAGAGTACAATGCTCTTTGCTAAGGGCTGAGGGGATGGAGAGACGGGAATGTATAAGCTTCAGTTACACAAGATCAATAAATGAATAAGTATTATAATAAATAACATTGTATTATATACATGAAAATTTGCTGAGGTAATCTTATGTTAAACATTCTTATCAAAAAAACTAACATATAAGTATGTATATAAGTTACTGCAATATATAATGGAGGAAGGGAGGGAGGGAGGGAGGGTGGAAGGGAAAGAGGATTGATGGAAACTTGGAGATAATGGATAAGTTTGTGGCATAAAATTGGTGATAGTTTTACACGTATATACTTATCGCAAACTCACTAACTTGTATACATTAAATATGTTACAGCTGTTTTATGTCAGTTATACTTCCATAGGATCACAAAATGCTGGACACAACTGAGGCAACTTAGAATGCATGCATGCATACTTCAGTAAAATGCACTTGTTTTTTAGTTCCAAGTGCTCAAAACACCTTGTTACCCATTTTGAGAATTTTCTGAGTAACTGGTACTCTTCAATCCACTTCTGAGTTTACATGATTCAGTAGAAGTTCTCCACCCTTTTCTTTCTTTTTATTATTGTCTTCTATTCATCTAAAGCCTCTGTATGTGGTAATCACATAAACTGCCATTTCTGGTCCATCTCAATCCCAGGACTGAACCTGAACTAGTTCCTACTCCTTCTACTACTGACCTATTCCAATTCCTATACATCTGTCTTTTTGATGAGCCCCAACACAACACATGGTCCACTGTATTTCTCATGCATTTTAATGTATGTAAAATTTCTTAATAAACAACCCCAAAGTCCATGTTGAAAAACTTTTCTGAAGCCAAAATATACCTGATACTAAAGACAAAAAGCACATGAATAAAAATATACAGACAAATCTCAGTCACAAAGATTAAAAAGTAATTCAGTAAAATATTAGTAAGTAGAATTCAGCAATATAATAAGTACACTGAGCAAATGTAGCATTTCCTCCAGAAATGCAAAGCTATTTAATATTACAGAATCTGCTAACATGATGAAAATGTGTCAAAATTCTATAGTAAATCAAAGGCAATATGAAGATAGGTGAATTGTAGTACGTGTCCATTTAAGCCAAGAATTCAGTTCAGTTCAGTCGCTCAGTCGTGTCCAACTCTTTGCGACCCCATGAATCGCAGCACACCAGGCCTCCCTGTCCATCACCAACTCCCGGAGTTCACTCAGACTCATGCCCATAGAATCAGTGATGCCATCCAGCCATCTCATCCTCTGTCGTCCCCTTCTCCTCCTGACCCCAATCCCTCCCAGCATCAGAGTCTTTTCCAATGAGTCTTTTCCAATGAGGGGGCCAAAGTACTGGAGCTTCAGCTTTAGCATCATTCCTTCCAAAGAAATCCCAGGGCCTATCGGGCAACAGAATCTCTTATTTATTTAACATTCTTTATGTGTTAGCCAAGAAAAGACTTGGAAAGAAACATCATTAATATTAACAGATGACATGACAAACCTGAAAGAATCAACCAATAAACTATTAAAAATTCAATCAAGAGTTTTCCAATATTTCAACATAAATCAGATAAAATCTAACATGAGGCTCATTGATGATAGCAATAAATGTCAACTTTTGATGAATTAACATAATGAGAAACTTTAACATTAAACTTTACTGACAAATGTAAATTATGATGTCAAGAAGTGAAATGAAAATAATTGATGCATTCATGTATTGACCATCCCAACTAAAATCACTGTGAAACTTTAAAAACTAGTTTTAGATTGTTTATTAAGCTGTAACTCAACAAGGCAATGAAGTACATTTAAAAATAGAAATGATGAGGGCTTCTTTTTCCCAAAGTATTAAAATTTATCACAGATAAATAATAAGGTAAGTAACATGATTCTAGTACTGAAATATACAAACAGATACTGAAAGAGTTGTGAGAACCTTAAAGCAGACAATTGTTAAAAATGTTTTATAGTTTTTTAAAGGAAATTTATTTGTATAAAAAAAATAAGCTAAAAAGAAGATTTAATGTGATTAGATAGTATCTCTAAAGATATTCATTACGGACTGTTTCTCACGGAAAAAATCAGAGAACCTAAAAATTCAACAGCATATCAATTACAGATTAGACCATTTAGATCATCCCTAAAACAACTATATGCTAATATAATGATATTTAAGTAGCATGAGTTTACTTGGTAATCTTATGTATTCTATTCTATATATTAAGTGATTTATCTGGTATGTGGTTCATTTGCCTAACCTATGCAAAGATGTCAATGGTACAAAATAAGGTTAAGAAACTCTGAGCATTTTAGAGAATATATCTCATTTTATTTTATTTGAATTTTATATTTAATTATAATTAAACATGAAAGCAACTGGACGGAGAAGGCAATGGCAACCCACTCCAGTACTCTTGCCCGGAATGTCTCATGGATGGAGGAGCCTGATAGGCTGCAGTCCACGGGATCGCTAGAAGTTGGACACGACTTCACTTTCACTTTCATGTATTGGAGAAGGAAATGGCAACCCACTCCAATATTCTTGCCTGGAGAATCCCAGGGACGGGAGAGCCGGGTGGGCTGCCGTCTATGGGGTCGCACAGAGTCAGACACGACTGAAGCGACTCAGCAGCAGTAGCAGCAAACATGAAAGTAGCCCATTTAATTTTGAATGGCTAATAACACTGCATCACTGTTAAACTACAAGTTCTAAATTTAAGAAGCAAACATTTCTGAAACTATATGCTGCAAGTAATTGCAAGTTTCATATAAACATTTCTTTTCATATTCAAAGATGAAGTAACTTGGTTAAAATTGTTTAGCATGAAAAAATTTGAATGTTGACTATATTTGGTGAATATTATTCTTAAATATTTGCTTGTTTCCTTTTTTAAAGAATGTTGATGGAACAATGAGTTCTCAAAGCTAGAATGATATTTTTATCTTTGTGTGACTAAAAAATTATTTACATGTCTTGAATGCTCTGAATTTAAGAGATCACTACTTTAAAATATAACTCTCCTGTCAATTTTGATTGCCTTCTTCAACTTATATGGTAATGACATTCCTTATTATTATCATCCATGTGATATAGATTTCTTTAGGAAAATCCTTCCTTTCCTCAGCCTACTCTCCTACTCCTATACCAGTTGGTGCTGATACATAAATCATCTGCTTCTGAGTCCTCATCTCAGGCTTTGCTTCTGAGAATGCCATCTTAAGAAAAACGAAAGCCTAAAATACTTAAAGACCTTAGAGAATACAAGGTGAAAAAACACCGGCTGGAATCAAGATTGCTGGGAGAAACATCAATAACCTCAGATATGCAGATGACACCACCCTTATGGCAGAAAGTGAAGAGGAACTAAAGAGCCTCTTGATGAAAGTGAAAGAGGAGAGTGAAAAAGTTGGCTTGAAGCTCAGCATTCAGAAAACAAAGATCATGGGATCCAGTCCCATCACTTCATGGGAAATACACGGGGAAACAGTGGAAACAGTGTCACACTTTATTTTTCTGGGCTCCAAAATCACTGCAGATGGTGACTTCAGCCATGAAATTAAAAGATGCTTACTCCTTGGAAGAAAAGTTATGACCAACCTAGATAGTACATTCAAAAACAGAGACATGACTTTGCTGACTAAGGTCCATCTAGTCAAGGCTATGGTTTTTCCTGTGGTCATGTATGGATGTGAGAGTTGGACTGTGAAGAAGGCTGAGCACCGAAGAATTGATGCTTTTGAACTGTGGTGTTGGAGAAGACTCTTGAAGAGTCCCTTGGACTGCAAGGAGATCCAACCAGTCCATTCTGAAGATCGGCCCTGGGATTTCTTTGGAGGGAATGATGTTAAAGCTGAAACTCCAGTACTTTGGCCACCTCATGCAAAGAGTTGACTCATTGGAAAAGACTCTGATGCTGGGAGGGATTGGGGACAGGAGGAAAAGAGGACGACCGAGGATGAGATGGCTGGATGGCATCACTGACTCGATGGGCATGAGTCTGAGTGAACTCCGGGAGTTGGTGATGGACATGGAGGCCCAGTGTGCTGCAATTCATGGGATCGCAAAGAGTCAGACATGACTGAGTGACTGAACTGAACTGAACTGAAAGCAAAAACAAAACAAGCAACAGCAGACTTTTATTTGTTTGAAAATGTCTTTATTTTACTGGTTTTTTTTAATTCATTTTTTGGATGGATGTAGAATTATTCTTGTTTCACGTTTCCTTTTCTTGTACTAACTTAAAGATGCTGTTCTGCGTCTCCCAGCCACCATGATTCCTAATGAGAGGTAGGGTATAAAATGCACAATTTGTTCTCAGTATGCAAACTATTTTTTTTCCTGGCCGTACTCAATTTTTCTCTTTTTCTTTGTTGTTCTGAAGACAGAAAATTGTATTCTTAGGGTTGTTTCCTTTGTTTCTATTCCCCTGGTGGGTCATTGAATTTGGGGGTGTAGGTTCAACATTGCAGACAGCATGCACTAGGGTGTCTGGTTATATACAGTCTCACACATAGACTCCCGTTAGGACCCTTTCAGGTTTTGTGAGATTAGATTTTATTCTTTGATGAGAAGAGTTCATTTTGGTTTGGAACTTAGTTTTTGGTGGTGATACTTACTTCAGGACAGGGTCCATAATCCAAAGGTTTGGCATTTCCAGGATATAGCTGAATGCTCAGAATTTTCAGCCTGGTCTCTTTACTATTGATAACTCAATAATTATCAATACTGATAATTCAGCATTCTACTTTCCCCTTGCACGGTGTAACCTCTGATGGCACAAAACAGGTCTCAGCCCTTAACCAGATAATCTCTAATAGAACTCTTGGAGTTTCATAATTCCCACAGTAGTCATTAGAACTTCAAACATCCATCAAAATTCATGAGCAAGATAACTAAGAATTGACAAATAAGAGGCTTTCATCCTAATTGAGTAATTTTTGAAATGTGTGGTTCAGAAATTCTGATTAATCATTTTTTTCTTACATTATAATACTGTAGCTTATGCTAACTTTTTGAATTCCTAAAATCTTCCACAGCAACCAATATGAAAATGCCTAGCCATAGCTGGAATTATGTAATGGTTTCTTTCCTTCCATGAAGTTTTCCTCATTCCTCTCTAATTAAAAAAAAAAAAAAAAAAAGCTATAGGAATATACAGTAGTGGTAGAGGATGATTTGAATTGTCATCTTCCCAGCCATGTTCCTAACATCAACCACTGGTCGTAGTTAGTTTTGACTCAGATTTAAACTTCTATCGTGAAGCAGAGATCTACGCAAAAGATCACTTCCCATGGGCAGATCTCATCCTGTCTTGGCCCAAATTCCTGTGTAGGTTGTCTTTCTGGTCTTGTCTTTCTAATCTGTTATGTGAAACTGTAAGCAATAAAAATATGGCTTAGAGAAATTAAATTTTAAATTTCTCTAAAATTTAATTTAGAGAAATTAAATTTTAGTATTTACAACTGCAGAGAGAAACATTTTTCTCCCATATTAATTTCTATCCCAGAATATGGCTCTCACTGGACATATTTTAACAGAAATATATGTTAAACTGCATGTCATAAAACTCAGGGTTGACAACATTCATCATAACAATTAATCAGTACTTATTAAGCACCTACCATAGAACAGCACAGAATCAAGTCAGAGGTTGTCCCTGTGGATAGACCGTGAAGTAGACAAGAACACTGAATTAAAAGCCAGGGCTTGGCAGATTTTGTTTTTTACTTTGTCATTGGTAAGCTTGCTGGTTTAGGCAAGTTGCTTACTACTTCTGAGTCTCAGCTTTTTATCTATATAATTAAACAAATAAAGAGATTTTGAGAGAATGAGGGCAAATTATGTATAGAAGCCTCCTAGAAACAATTTCTTAGCTCATTCTAATAACTACAGTAACTTCATTCCAATAACTACAATAACTTCTTATTCTTCATGTTAGTGATTGGTTTAAGAGTATTCATGCAACTGATCATAGAAATATAAGGGGCTTCATTGAAGCTAATAAACTAAATATGAATTAAAAGTTCTGGAAATACTTGGTTGGTTCTAGGTGTAACCAACATGGCCTTGGTAAATAGTCAATTGACATGCAGCTTTTGAAAATAACAATGACAAGAGAGAGAGAGAGAGAGAGATGAAAATTAAATAATGTTATATTATCTCCTTTTTAGTACCTGCCATGTATGCAAAAAACCAACAGTGTTAGTAATTTTTCTTTATGACAAAAGTATATATGTCATTTCTTTATTTGACTGATCTATATATAAATTTATATTTAACCATAGAGTCTCGGGTAAAAATTTTTAAAACATTGGCAATAAAGATATTTAAACTTGAAAAAAAATCCACTGAGTTTAAATATTTCTCCCAATAACAGGTTCGCATGCATACACTTGTGAGCTTTATAACTAAGATAGATAAATTTAAGAAAAAATCCTCCTATCACAAAGATGATCATATAATGATTACATCTTTCTACTCACTAGGTAGAAAGTAACCAAAATTGGCAAAAGTAACCAAATGACCTGTAACTTATTGGCCTAAGTGACTTTCCTTCATGTATCCCTTCAGTGATAGAGGACCCTTTAATCGAGTGGTTCCTCCATTCCCTAGGTCTTGTATGTTCTTTACTGCATTCTTTATATTTGGCTAATAGATACCAAGTGAAGGAAAAAAAGGGTGGGGGGAGACTATGGGATCACATGGGAGGTTCTGGGTCCAGAGCTGAAGGTGGCATCCTGGTTTCCATTTGTCAGGAATGCCACACAGTTATGTCAACATAACTTTTAGAAATAAGAGGCTTTCTCTTTAAGGAATCATCTCTCAGTGTGGCTTAGCAGCTACCTACAATGTAAATGTACAACATTTTTAAACTTATCATTTGTAACAACTCCAGAGCAGTACACATTCTCATTGGGATCCTGTCCATAGAGTGATGGGAAAGAATAATAATTTAAGAGACTAGGAAACTCTGACTTATCCTATTTTTCAGCATATCAAAGAATAATAGTTTGGGACTAAGCTATCTCTAAATGAATATATCCAATTAATTCAGTCTCTAAATGAACCTAAACCCAGTGCTTATAACCAAGTGCATAGATGAGCACTTGGTTTTTCCACAACGAGGAGTTCTCCATCACAGAGTTATATTTTGTCTTCCAGGATCAGAGGTGAAGATAAACTTGCGAAAACCATCACTGTTATAACAGGTGACCTTGACAACACAGGTCTGAACTACGCAGGTCCCCTTATACACAGATTTTCTTCACTAAATATGTACTATAGTCCTTCACTCTGTGGTTGGTTGACTCCATGGATGCAGGAGTTGCTGATATGGAGGGCCAACAGTAAAGCTGTACTGGGATTTTTGACTGCATGGAGAGTTGGCATCCCTAACTACCACATTGTTCAAGGGTCAGCTGTAGTATCTTTCAGTATTACTGGGTGAGAAAAAACAACTCTTTCTTAAAGAATCTCTATTTTTACTTTAGATCTTTATGGAAATCAGACTTTACGAAATGATGTCACAGTGATTAATTGTGCTAATTTTTAAGAATGGGCTTTCCAACACGCCTTTTGAAAAAGTCATCATTTTTCATTCAGAAACACAGAAATAATATAATAAACTTTAAATAGAATCCCATATTATTTTAACATCTTAATTAAAAACCTCAACATTCCACAGACAGTCCATAAGTGCTTAACGAATTAAGCACCTCACTATCAAGCATGAATGTGCTTGGTATGTACTTGGCAAAATAAGGTATGATCATTTGACATGGTGGCATAATATTTCCTAAAATATAATTAAGTGTTTTATTAGAGGATTGTTGAGGAATGATTAAGGTAGGAACGAGACAGAACAAACAAACTGGAGAATTTGATAAGAGTTGAATAAAAGCGCTATTTGCAAAGCATATAAGGGTTCAAGTAAACCAAAACGAGATAGCACAGAACCCTTAAGGCTAGTACCATTGAAGATCTCATCATCCCTAAACCTGAAAGGACAAGTTATGCTTACTGAAACGTGGACCAGATGACAATATGAAGAGGTCACCTAAAGGTCTTTACAGAGAGACAAAGCTATGCTCGATTATGTGACATGGATGGAGCCAAGGCAATCAATTCTATAACTGACTTTTCAGAAAAGTGTACCTTCTCAAATTCAACTGCCTGTGGTTAAACTTTAAATATATCAAAAATTGTCCATGTTGGAAGGTCATTGTAGGTTTCAATGTTGTTATTTTTTAAAAGTTAATTTCATATTCAAAATACAATGTCATGGCTTAATTTGAGCTCAGATCCCACTCTCTTCTCACTCTTTCATCTCTTGATGGTTTCTCACACTGCCTCAGGCCTGACCTTGGGGAAATGTCCTAACCTCCCTCAGTCTCAGTTACCCTATTCATAAAAGCAAGTAATGGCATAAATTATCTTGTGAGACTGCGTAAGGAACAAATGAGGGACCACCTGTAAACCACTTAGGACATACCTTCCATACAGTAGACACTTAGAAAGGGCTGACTATTTTTGATACTTGGCTTTACAACTACAGCTCTCTGGTTTGCTTATCTGAGGTACTTAATTGAGTACACTTCCTTATCCAGTGTATTTTTTTTAAAGAAGTGCTCATGGATTCTACGGAGAAGGCAATGACACCCCTCTCCCAGTACTCCTGCCTGGAAAACCCTATGGATGGAGGAGCCTGGAAGGCTGCAGTCCATGGGGTCTNGATACTTGGCTTTACAACTACAGCTCTCTGGTTTGCTTATCTGAGGTACTTAATTGAGTACACTTCCTTATCCAGTGTATTTTTTTTAAAGAAGTGCTCATGGATTCTACGGAGAAGGCAATGACACCCCTCTCCCAGTACTCCTGCCTGGAAAACCCTATGGATGGAGGAGCCTGGAAGGCTGCAGTCCATGGGGTCTCTGAGGGTGGGACACGACTGAGCGACTTCCCTTTCACTTTTCACTTTCATGCATCGGAGAAGGAAATGGCAACCCACTCCAGTGTTCTTGCCTGGAGAATCCCAGGGATGGGGAAGCCTGGTGGGCTGCCGTCTATGGGGTTGCACAGAGTCGGACACGACTGAAGTGACGCAGCAGCAGCATAGATTCTATATTCTTTAACCACCTCAGTGTTTGTAAATGTCCACTTCGTCTTTATCCTTGAGTAACTCTGAGGTTGAATTAATATTCCTTGCTCATACCTCCTATGATTTGAAGCTATTGAGCACATTACTACTTCATCTTCTCGCGTTGAATGTTGCTGGGTGAAAGCTCTAAGCCAGTTTGGTTGTCCCCAATCTAAGCAGAGGGCAACTCTTTCTCTATCTAAAAGTTTTCAGGATTGTTTTCCTATCTTGATATTCATTAATTTATCCAGACTATTTATTATAGCTGGGCATTTTGAATATTTTCCTGCATACCATGCCATATTTTCTCATGTAGATTGGGGGTATGTCTTCAAACTAAAATATTTTTTTGGCTAACAAAGTTCAATAACTCCAAAAATTGTCCTAAAATTCCCTGAATGATTGATAACTCCTTATCTTTTCAAAATAATTTTCTGTCACTCAACTCCCTCTGTTGCTAGTTCAGTCAAACTGACCTCTGTCTTCTGCAAGTAATCAGATAGTTTACATGGAAGCTCACTTCCTGTGTCCTGTTTACTAATCACTGCCTTCTTCTTTTTCAGGTTAAGTGACACTTGCTCAAAGAGCTATTCACTCATTTCCCACATTTCAGGTTCTTTCACTGTTAATTCTTTGTCACAGCATCCTGTCTTTGGCATTTATAGTGTATATTTCAGTTATAACTGTTTAGTTACATGAAATTGTATAATTTATTCCTCCAAAGAATGTAAAATTAGTGATAACAGGGACTGTATTATTTTATTCATGCAGAATCCCAGCATCCTACCAACTCACAAAAAATTTTTGTTAAATGGATGGGTGGGTATATACTTACATAGATACATGGATGAATGAATCCAAGAATTCAGTGAATACTTTTTAAAAATCTATCTAATGTCTGTAATTTCATTTTAACACTTATATTTCCATTTTGCATTTATTTTTACTTGGTTACTTAGAAATCATTAATCCTCACATCCCGTTTACCAGTATAGCTTCCTGTGCACTGTGATTTTTTTTTTTTTTTTTTAAATTCAGAGCACTACACCCCACGTAGACAAAATGCACTATTCAGCTAAAACCTCTTCCATTCAGTTCTGCCCAGCTCCCTACTCCATTTTGGTTTCCACCCCATACACATTCTTTTGGGCTCATTCCACCCCTGAGTGCCTCAGGATCTGAGCTGACATCAGCCTGCTTGATCAGCACCCTAACTAGAACTTAAGATTTTCAACTTCCTCATCTTAAAGAATAATTTAGAAACTTGCAGCTAAAAAATAGCTATCTTCCTGTTCCAGGCTTTTCTTCCATTTGAAAAGGTCCATGACCCCTATTTTCCTTCATTTTGAAATGTAAATTACCATCCCTTTCATAGTTGTTTTTCTAAAGAAAAAAAAAAGGCTATGTGTATAATAAGACAGCCTAACCCTTTAAATGCCTGGGTGATTGTATCTACATTTTTGACTCTTATCTACCATATCTCTGGGTCCAAGATAAAGGTTAACCCACGGCTGTCAGGTGAGGAGAAATCACACTAGATCACTTATATCTTTCTTCTGTACTAAAAACAAATTGTTTTTTGAAAACTAAGATAATCATGTTTTAATAACACTAATAAAATAAAAGACATTAATAAAATTAAATATTAAAAAAATGCTGGTTCAGTGCAGTTCAGTCGTGTCAGACTCTTCGCAACTCCATGAATATCAGCACGCCAGGCCTCCCCGTCCATCACCAACTCCCGGAATTCAATCAAACTCGTGTCCAAAGAGTCGGTAATGCCATCCAGCCATCTCATCCTCTGTCGTCCCCTTCTCCTCCTGCCCCCAATCCCTCCCAGCATCAGAGTCTTTTCCAATGAGTCAACTCTTCGCATGAGGTAGCCAAACACTGGAGTTTCAGCTTTAGCATCATTCCTTCCAAAGAAATCCCAAGGCTGATCTCCTTTAGAATGGATTGGTTGGAACTCCTTGCAGTCCAAGGGACTCTTAAGAGTCTTCTCCAACACCACAGTTGAAAAGCATCAATTCTTCAGCATTCAGCTTTCTTCACAGTCCAACCTCACATCCATATATGACCACTGGAAAAACCACTAGCCTTGACTAGACGGACCTTTGTTGGCAAAGTAATGTCTCTTCTTTTGAATATGCTATCTAGGTTGGTCATAACTTTTCTTCCAAGGATAAGCATCTTTTAATTTCATGACTTCAGTCAGCATCTGCAGTGATTTTGGAGCCCCCCAAAAAATAAAGTCTGACACTGTTCAGAATAATGCAAATAATAATATGGTTTTCTCTACTAGTTCTGCCTCTAAACCACATGCGTGCTGATTTAATAGTAATTTCATTTGTACTGTTAGATGCTACCCAAATCATAGCATTCATTATTTTTATGTTTAAGTCAAAATAGCAAATGATAATGTATCTCCCTAATTACCTTCTAATTTAGGTTTCATGCAGATATCATGACTCTGTGACTTATGATTGTTTCACATGTCTAGCAAACTGTAAAATAGGATTCATGATATGTACAAAAAGATAAATGAAGTTAGCAAATTCTGAAACTCACCATGGCATTTTAGCTTAATAGTAAGTATAGGCACTGTAGATCAAGACGGCTGGGTCTACATCTTCACTGCACATTTACTAGCTACCTGACCTTGGGCAAGTAACAGTTTGATCATTTCCTAGAAAATGGCAATGAGAATAATGCTGAAGTGTTGAGACTGAGCTTGCTAAGAAGATTACTTGAGATTAAAAGAAAGTGCTATTCACATAGAAAGTTCACAATAAGAGATTCCCATTACTTCCATTGAATATGATTTCTTGCTTATGTTATCCCAGTCTACCATGTGGAAAATTAAAGTAAATACAGTTTATTAATTCAATTTCAATTTCTCTTTACTCTTTTTTAAGGACAACAGTGATTTTGCTTTAAAAAAGGTAAGAAAGGAAAATAACCCACTCGAGCTTACATTCAATATTACTCTTTCTTCTATAAAGAATATAAAGTGTAATAAGAAGGATTGGTTAAAAGGGGGTAAAAGCATAGTGATATCATTGTTTCTCTTAAAGCATATTTCAATCAGCATGATTGACAATATTTTAAAATTATAGAGAAGATTGTTGTTGTTCAGTTGCACATTCATGTCCAACTCTATGGGACCCCATGGACTGCAGCATGCCATTCCTCCCTGTCCTCCCTCACATCTCCCAAAGTTTGCCCAAGTTCATGTCCATTGCATTGGTGATGCCATCCAGCATCATTCTCTGACTCCCTCTTCTCCTTATGACCACAATCTTCCCCAGCATCAGGAACTTTTCCAATGAGTAGGCTGTTCGCATCAGGTGACCAAAATCTGGAGTTTCAGCTTCAGCATCAGTCTTTCCAGTGAGTATTCAGGGTTGATTTCCCTTAAGACTGACTGGCTTGATCTCCTTACTGTCCAAATAACTCTCAGTAGTTTTCTCCAGCACCACATCGAAGGCATCAATTCTTTGTCCTCTGCCTTCTTTATGGTACAGCTCTCACAACTGGACATGATCACTGGGAAGACGTTAGCCTTGACTCTACAGACTTTTGTCTGCAGAGTAATGTCTCCACTTTTCAACACACAGATTTGTCATAAATTTCCTGCTAAGAAACAATTGTCTACTGATTTTGCAGCTGCGGTCACCATTCACAGTGGTTTTAGAGCCCAAGAAGAGGAAATCTGTCACTACTTCCACATTTCCCCCTTCTATTTTCTATGAAGTAATGGAGCTGGATTCCATGATCTTAGTTTTAAGCTGGTTCTTTCACTCTCCTCCTTCACCCTTATCAAGAGGCTCCTTAGTTCCTCCACTTTCAGCCATTAGAGTGGCATTATTTGTGTATCTGAGGTTGTTGATGTTTCTCCCACCTATCTTGATTCCAGCTTATAACTCATCCAGCCCAGCATTTCTCATGATGTGCTCAGAGCATAGATTAAATAAACTTTGTGACAGCAGACAGCCCTGTCATACTTCTTTCTCAGTCCTGAACCAATCAGTTGTTCTCTATAGGGTTCTAACCGTTGCTTCTTGACCCACATACAGGTTTCTCAGGAGACAGTAAGATGGTCTGGTGTTCCCATCTCTTTAAGAATTTTCCACAGTTTTTTATGATCCACACAGTCAAAGGCTTTAGCATAGCTGATGAGACAGAGGTGGATGTTTTTCTGGAATCTCTTGGTCTTCAGTCAAGGTTATATGAGTAGCTGTGCTCTCCTCCTAAATCCTCCAGACATTGAGAAGATAGCAGAGTTTAAAGTGGTTTATTCTTGGTCTAGATCATTTTCATTTGCTTTGAGTGTTTCTTAATATTTAGTTTCTAGTATATAAAATTTGGAGAGAAATCTTTTACATAAGATTTCATTAACATAAAGTCTTATGAAAATAAGACCTTAATTTTGATAATGCCAAGTCCGTAATCTTAAATGGGAAGTTATATCAATCAAACCTATGATGACTCTGATGCCATAAATCAAACTAACAGTGGAAACCAAACCAAAACTTTTCAAAATATGAACATTAACCTTTTAAAAACAATATTGAACCTACAGTGGCCTCCTAATCTTAACAATTTTGAGATGTTTAAAGTATCACAGCAAGTAGTTGAATTTTAGGCATATTTTTCTGAACAGTCAATTACCAAAATGTGTATTCCATTACAATTCATCATCAAGGAGAACCTCTGTCATACAACATGTCTGAGAAAGAAAGGAAAAGTGAAAGACAGACCTAGAGACATTGAGAAAGCAAGCAGGTCTAGGACTGTATTCAAACTATAAGATCATGTCAGGGAGAGGGAACATTGCAATACTTATAACTGTCAGTGTGCAGCAATACTTCCAACCTTAATGGGTCAGTGTATCAGCTCAAGCAGTCCATCAGAAATTTTACTGCTGAATCATCTCTCCTGAAAAATATGATGGATCAAAGACACTGAGGAGGAGATAAAGGTAAAACAAACAAGCAAAAACACAAAAACTATGGCACCTTCACGGGATATGTTGAAATATACATTGTTCTTCATAAGACCTTCCAAAGTGGTCAACATCCAACCTAAGACTCCATAATCAATCACTGGTGCATTTTCATGATTAGTAAGATGTAGTGGAACCAGCCCAGAATTTAGAGTCAAATAATCTGGGCCTCCCTGGTGGCTGAGATGGTAAAGAAAACCTGACTACAATACAGGAGATGTGGATTCAATCCCTGGGTTGGGAAGACCACCTGGAGGAGGGCATGGCAACCCACTCTAGTATTTTTGCTTGAAGAATCCCCATGGACAGAAGAGAATGGTGGGCTACATTCGGTGGGGTTGCAGAGAGTGGGACATATCTGAGCGACTAAGCACAGCACAGCACAATCTGGGTTTAACTTCTTGCTACAGTTTATGAGCCCTTAAAAAAAATCCACCCAAGCATATTTGAGAAAGTTACTTACCCTTTATTAAGCTAATCATTCCTTAAGTGTTAAAAGAAAAGAAAAGTAATTTCATGCAGTTCATGTGAGAATTTAATTGAGATCATGTCCCATAGGAAATGTACATTTCTCCCATAATGAGGCACATATAAGTCACATGGACTGAGTAAATGGTTATCAACCATTAATGGTTAACTTGGGGTTGTTACATGTGGTTTTATTGTAAAATATTTAAAATAAATTTTATAAAACCTATTATAAGAGAAAGGACTTTCAAAATCAAAGTTTGCCATCACTATTGATCCAAATATTATTCTAGGAACATCAAGGTCAATGAATTGACCACAAATTAAACAAGTTAGCTACTTTAAGATTTAAAATTGCAAATTTCACTTCAATCAATCTTACCTAAAAAAGAAAACTTAAAGAGATTGTAGAGTTCAATCACTTAAATTTCTGGGGAAAAAATTAGTCCAAGAAAAGCATTATGTGGCATACTTCATGTGATAAACTCATGTTTTGCAGAAGATATTAGAAACAGTTTTTAAAATATTTTATTGTGGTAAATTCACATAATATAAATCATATTATTTTAACCACATTTAACTTTACGTTCATGACACTAAGTACATCCATATTGTCGTGCAACTCTCACCAACTTCCTTCTCCCAAATTCTTCACCTTCCTTGACTGAAACTCTGTCCCCGTTAAACACTAACTCCCCATCTCCCTTCCCCACCTCCACCCTGAGGCCCCATGCATATATCAATGTACTTTCTGACTCTATGAATTTGATGTTGAAGTTCTCTCATATAAGGGGAATCAAACATTGTGTCTGCACACTCCCTGGTGACTCAGATGGTAATGAATTACCTGCAGTTTGGGAGACCCTGGGTTCAGTCTCTGGGTTGGGAAATCCCCTGGAGGAGGTCATGGCAAACCACTCCAGTATTCTTGCCTGGAGAAGCCCCATGGACAGAGGAGCCTGGTGGGCTACAGAGCATGGGATCTCAAAGAATCAGACACAACTGTGTGACTAAGCACAGCACAATGTATACTGGTGAAGGTCATGACAACCTATTCCAGTGTTCTTTCTTGGAAAATCCCATGAACAGGCTACAGTCAATGTGGTTGCAAAAAGTAGGACATGACTGAAGTGACTTACCACAGGGTATATTGGAGGGTCTTCCCTGGTGTCTTAGCAGCAAACAATTTGTCTGCAATGCAGGAGATGCTTGCAGGAGATATGGCTTTGGAGTCAGGAAGATCCCCTGGAAAAGGAAATGGCAACCCTCTTCAGTATTCTTGCCTGGAAAAATCCCATGGTCAAAGGAGTCTGGTGGGCTATAGTCCATGGACTCATAAAAGAGTCTGACATGACTTAGGGAATAAACAGCTACAATGTGTACTGGAATGTATTTTTTAAGGTTAATTTAATATATGTCCTACAAACAGACTGCACCTTATTTTTTTCTCCCCTTTGTGCTATGCAGTAGGTTCTCATTAGTAATCTGTTTTATACCTAATAGTGTGTATATGTCAATCCCAATCTCCCAGTTTATTCCATGCCCCACCCATCCATCTTGGTGTCCATATATTTGATCTCTGTGTCTGTGTCTCTATTTCTACTTTGTAAATAGGTTCATCTGTACTCTTTTTCTATATTCCACATATATGCATTAATATGCAATATTTACTTTTCTCTTTCTAACTTCTTTCACTCTGTATAAAAGTCTTTAGATTCATCCATGGCTGCAAGTAGCACAGTTTCATTCTTTTTTATGGCTGAATAATACTCTATTGGGTCTATGTACCACATCTTTTTTACTCATTCTTCTGTTGATGTGCATTTGGGTTGCTTCTATCCCGGCTATTGTAAATAGTGATGCAATGAACATTGTGGTGCATGTATCTTTTTGAATTATGGTTTTCTCCTGATATATTCCCAGTGTGGGATTACTGCATCATATAGTAGTTCTATTTTTAGATTTCTAAGAAAACTCCATACTGTTCTCCAAAATGGTTGTATGAATTTACATTCTCACCCACAGGGTAAGAGAGTTCCCTTTTCTCTATATCCTCTCCAGTATTTATTGTTCGTATATTTTTTCAATGATGGCCATTCTGACTAATGTGATGTGTTACCCCATTTTAGTTTTGATTTGTATTTTTCTAATAATTAGTGATATTGAGCATCTTTCCATGTGCCTCTTGGCCATCTGTATGTCTTCTTTGGAGAAATGTTTATTTTCGTCTTCCACCCTTTGTTCCTGGTGACCGAAGGAAGTATAGATCTCTTCAAAATATCTCTTTTAAAAAGTCTTTTTAAAAATAAACCCAGATCTATTTAAAAAGTTCTTTAAAATTTACATTATCACCTTAAGCTCTACCTCTAGCCTGTGTGCTTTTCCTCTAAAAATAACCACTGTTCTGCACTTGATATATATCATATCAGCTATCAGAATGATTTTTATTTTGGTTGCATATATAAGTACCTATAAAGATCATCATTTATTCCTGAATGAAAAGTAAAAAAACTGGTTAATCATATTGTTTGCATAAATATAGATTAGACTTTTGCCACCTAAAGTTTTACACAGTTTTATAAAAATTATTTCTAGATAATAATTTTTTTGCTATTATGAATTTTGCCTTGTAAAAAACTTCATATTCTACAATTTATTACCAATTTAAGAAATAGAATACAGTTTTTAAGTATGTATTAAACTATCAAACTTTTTGAGATTTTTTTATTGTGTAGTAGTGACTATATATCTTCTTTAATTATATAATTTTTGAGCTTTATTCAGTCATAGATTTATTTCTCTTGATTTATTCAACTGACCACCTCCAGTACATTGCTGAAAAATAAAATATCATTAACAGGAATTGCTACCATGTTACAAAATTAAATAATTTGCTTCAAATATCAGTTGCTTCCATTAAGAACTATAGAAATAGAAATAAAGAATGGTGGGGGAATATGTGGCAGTTTATTTGTTTTGACAAGTTGAGGATCTTAAGCCTGACATCTTAGTTAACAAAAGGTTTTGCTTTTGATTTCATCAGTCCCAAGTGAAATCTGACTAGCTCAACTGCTCTTTGCAACTATCAAATCATTGTGGCCAAATTGATTATATGATTTTTCTCCTTTAATGTTGAGATTTATATTAATGGACTTTTTATTGCTTACAAGTAAATCTAGTCATATATCTGTTTCTTTTTGAAACATTTTCTTAATTTATTTTGTCAGTGTGCTTACAGGATTTTATACTTAAATCGAGTAATATTTTCTATAATTTTCCTTTCACAGTTTGATCTCTTTTTTGTTTCAAAATTATGTTACATCCAGTAAATGAGTTCATGAAATTTCTTTTATTGTGTAGAGAATTTATAAATGTTAGGACATGTATCTCTCTTGATATGAGCTTGCTAATAAAAATTGTTTGGAATTTAGAGTAGGGAAATTTTAATTAGGAATGTCTTTGGCATTTAAAAATTTCTTTTTAAAACAATATTTTTAATGACATTCTCAAGGAAACTGATCTTTCCTCTGATCTCTCAAGCTTAATTATAGATGCAAAGTTGTTATTGTAATCACTTGTCATTTTTAGTTCTATTTTTCATATAGTATTATGTTTTAAAATTATCTTTACTACTTTTTTTGTCACTTCTCTTTTTTCTTAATTAATATTGAATTAAATGTGTTCATCAACCTCTCAGACAATCAGGTATTGTTATGATAATTTTGTCTATTTGATGTTCTTGTCTTTTTGATATTTTTTCTGTCATATTAATTTATATTGTTATCTTATTTTATTGATACTATCTTCTTTAAGTTCATCCAAGATTTGCTTTTCTAACTTCTTCGGTTGATACATAATGAAATCCAAAAAGCAAAGGAGAAAAGGTGACATCAACTGTCTTCATTATGAAACAAAAAGAAACCCCACAGTTAGCAAATGCACAACAAAGCATTTTTTTTTCCTCATGTCATTGCCAAAGCACAGAAAGTCATTTGAAGTTTTTTAGCTTATGAGGTTAAATGTAGTGTGCATTTTCTCATTTGGAGTTTTGTGACGTGTGAGATTAAATGTACTGGGTAGTTTATTAACCAAGTTTTCATCATATTTTATGAATTTAATACACAGTTTTTAAACTGTTTTTTATTATTTTCAATAATGCAGAAAATATAGCTCTGTATTTTTTCATAATGACAGTCTTCATTAGTTATTTTAGTTATTCTGTATACCTATACACTTTAAAAATTCTTTGGGTTATGGAACTGAAAGATGGTATGACTTCTAAGGTCATTGAAGAAGCTCCATTCGAATATAAAAAAAGTCAAATACATTTGAAAAGCATTGTTTAACCCAATAGTCAAGTTTTCAAATATAGCATTTAAGTTTTTAAACCCCAAGGGAGCAAAAATAATCTATAGAAAAACAAAACAATGATCTATTCAAGAAACAAATACATTTCAAAATCTCCATGTGCTTCAGAGAATCACAGTGCATATTACCATATCAAAGACTTTGGGAATTCCTATTGTAGATTGAATGAAATAGTTAAATGAACTCTTGTTTAACTTTTTTTAACTCAATGTTTTTTTTAATTGAATATAAAGCAACATTTCAGAAAAGTATTTGCTAAAACACAAATGCTACATGGAAATGCTGGACTTGAACTAAATCTCTGTACTCACTGTTTCTGTGAGCTCTAAGAAGACCAAATAAATATCCTCCATTTCTACTGGATATTTTATAAACTGAGAAATAAGACAAATGAGTACACTAACTGAATCCTAGAATTAATAAGACATATTTACCAAATTACAATAGTGTTGGAGTAAGACAGGTTTTTCACATATGAAGAGAACAGCCTAGGACAAAACGAAGACCACACCTCTCTGTGATCAAGTGGGCTTCCGAAGATTTTAGAAGACTGAAGTTGAACCAAACTCCCAGTTAAGTTATTCTTCCAAACTACACCAACCAGGTAAATCATCCCACTGTTCCATTCCAGAGGAGGAGGATTGAGTCAATGGGAGGAGAAAGATCATGTGTAATAAAAACTGGACTATCTCAACAAGGAGGAAATAGAACTGGGGGAGAAAGTCTTCTTAATAACCCCCAGCTTTTAGTTCTGTTGACCTATTGGATAAATCCTTACTCTACATCATTTTTTGTCTACACAAGCCTCTTGTGTAGATTCCCTCCTTTCCATAGGAGAAGGAACCCATGTTACATCATCTGTGGATCACTTTTTCCTTGGGGAAATTCCTCTCTCCGCATTTCTTTTTTATCTGCATGCTCAGTTGATAAGTGGTGTCTGACTCTTTGCTACCCCATGGACTGTAGCTCACCAAGTTCCTCTGCCCATGGGACTTTCCAGGCAAGAAGAGTGGAATGAGTTGGTATGCTCTCCTCCAGGGGATCTTCCCAACCTAGGGATCGAACCCACATCTCTTATGTCTCTTGTATTGACAGTCAAGTTCTTACCACTGAGCCACCTGGGATTTCAGCTTTATTTTTCTATTAACCTCTACACTTCAGAAATGACTCAGAATAGCACATTAAATCCAAGACTAGTCTTTAGTCAGAACTGAAAAATATTTTCTAACTCTATTTTCCATTCCAAGTAATGTTCAGCTATATTCACTAATATCTCAGAGTCCCTTCAATTAGAATAAATGGCAATTAATACTCTAATCACAAAATGCATAAAGACATTTATCTCCCCTCAAATAAGCATGGAAATGGCAACCACTCCAGGATTGTTGCCTGGGAAATCCCAAGAACAGAGGAGCCTAGCAAGTTACAGTCCATGGAGTCACAGAGAGTTGGACATGACTTAGCATCTAAACAACAAAACAAAGCATGGCACACTAGTCACAAAGTTTTATTTGAGAAAACTTTTGTTCTTGTGATAGGATAAATAATGATCCCAAAGATAAACACATACTAGGTCCTAATCTCTGGACCTATAAACTTATTACTTACATGGCAAAGGGACTTTATAGATTTTATTAAGAGTCATGAGATGGGGAGATTATCCTTAATTATCCAAGTAGATGCAAAGTAATCCCAAAGAGTTCTTATGAGAGGAAGGTTCCTAACAGAAACTTCCTTATGAGCAAGAGGTTCCTCTGAACCTTGTGATCAGGAGGTTCCTGATAGAAATGAGACGTGATGATGGAGGCACAGACTGAACTGATGCACAGTCTGAAGATGAAGGAAGGGTCCATGAGCCGAAAAATGCAGGCAGCTTCTAGAATCTGAAAAAGGCAAAGAAACAGATTCTGCCCTAGAGCCTCCATATGGAACACAGGTATACCAACACCTCAATTTTAGCCCACCAGACTCAGACTTGTGACCTCCAAAACTATAAGATTATAAATTTGTGTTGCTTTAAGCCACTAAAGGTTTGGTAATTTGTGACAGCAGAAATAAGACACATACGCATGTTCAATCCAGAAAATAAAACCAAATGTTGGGGGCTCTGAAAGATAAAAGAAAGACCACCTGTATTACCCTTTCAATTTCTGAACCAAGAGAGAAAAAAAAAAGTAGCATAATACAGGGCTAAAACATCACCTTTATTGCTGATCAAGTTTAGTTTGGAAGATAGAGCTTTATATGAGGTTGAAATGCATCTGGGACCTGAGACCAAAAATGTATAATCATGTACCTCCAGCCACAGCAGGGTTGGCTCATGCAGGGGGCCAGCCTTCTGGGGAGAATAAGAGGGAGAATTCTGTCTGCAGGCTGACTGGCTTCCTTAGAGGAAAGGAAAACGATGCCAAAACAAGCACAGATCTCTCTTCTCAAATTCACCACCTATTTGTCACTCCTTCCCAAGTTCCAGGGATAGAGTGAGCAGGAAGATAAAATGGAAGAGTGTGATGCTATCATAAAATTCTGTTGGAAAAAAAATCAGCGGAGGTGCAGAAGCTCTCCTCATGATATTGTTGCTATAAGTATGCAGGCAGAACAGTGTTTTCAGAAAATATGGTACAAAACACTGGGTTATATGGCCTATATCTGCCACTCTGCTATTAATCTTTGATGTATCTGATAATTTCATTAGTCATTCAAAGTCCAAATAAACTTTATTTGGTTTTGTGTGTGTGTGTGTGTGTGTGTGAAAATGGTGTTTTAAAAAATGAGACCCCAAACCAGTAGCTTTAAATCTACTACATGTCAAGTACAGAATTGGCCATAAACTTGAAAAAAGTGTTTTCTAGAAGACTGGAGAATATATGGATGAGAATGTTCAGGTCTTCAACTAAACTGTACTCCCTTGGGGAACTGCTGATTTGAATCTACTGAATTTTGAAATGAAGACTCAAGTTTGAAGCCCAATCCCATTAATTATTTTCTGTGTGATATTTAAGTTATCTAACCTCCCCATGCCTTATACAGTTTCCCAAATGTAAAAAGGCATTAATAATAATACCTATTTTACAGCTGTTTTGAGGAGGTCATCTAAACCCAGCAAAGTCCTCATAAGTAACATCTGTTTTCTTTCTCTGACATTATTAACCTTCAAATACACATAGTTGCACGTGCCTGCTGCCTGCTGTTTGCAATCTCAGTTCACGTCCTATGCTGGAGAGAATAGTTAGTTCACTTACAATGTCCTAAAGACCACAGGCAGAAAGGGTGAAGTGAAGAGATCTGATCTTGTGGTTTTATAACCTATATACAATCCACAAATATCTTTACTACCTACTCTACTAACCACCGAAATCCCTGTCTCACTAATTACCAATTGGACTGAATCTTTTTTTAGAATAAGTACCTTACGGATTGTTTGGTTCAATCAGCCTTTAAGTGAAACCCACAGGAAAATAGCAAATAGTAACAAAAGCATAATAATTCCCGTTTGTTTTGAAAATCTGCCGTAGTGCCTCAGAGCACATATCTCAAAGAATCAAAAGCAGTTTCTATTGAAGACTGCACTGAGGGTGATCTAGTTAAAACAAATATGAACATCTCAAACTAGTATAAAGATCATAAAGATAATTATCATAGAGATACTCTATAATGAATAACTTCAAAGGAATGTACATATAATATATAAGAAATTTACCTATATTCCTATATCTTTACCCCATATTATCTCTTGGAACTCTTTTTTTGTCCCACTTGTGTGATTAAATGAAAGAATCTTTTTTTAAAAAAATAAGTAGCTTATTTTCTATTTGCACATTTTCACTCATTTTTCCTACCTCATTCTCTATTGTTACACCCAGTGGTTTGTCCTTTCTTTACTTCATGTTAAATTTTGCAGCGAGTGCTATATTTTAACTTCACATAATCACTGTCTGTTTGGTGGTCTCTAAGCATCCAAAGTTTTATCTTGCAATTTGTCTCCAGTTCTGTGTAGTAAAGAGCAGGATTTGGGCCTCAGGCACAATCAGGGCTTATACTTTCAACCTGTGGAGCTGCCAATTTTCTCATCCTTAAAATAGGTGCCCCCGTGAGATTTAACAATATAAAGTTCTTATCACTGTCTCTGGCACATGATCAGTGCTCAGTACATATTATCGCATTTTACTTTGTTAAAAAAATGTATTTATAAAGTCTAAACTTATTATTTATAATGAGCTATGTTTTATATGTTTCTGATAATTTTATTAGTCTGAGATTTTATTATTCTGAGATATAATCCAAATAAATCTTTTGTCAAAATAGATTGTCAGAAAGTTTAGATATGAAATATTATCAAAATATCTTTGCTAGGGAGACAATATATCATGATGATAAGGTAGAGACTTTAGCACTAGACTTCCAGGTTTGAATCCCCAATCTACTCTTTGATGCTCTGTATCTGATAGTCAGCCTCTCTATGTGTCTGTTCCTTTGTCTGTTAAAAAAAAAAAAGTCTTTATAATAAGCAATTTATAATTTTGTTGTGAGAATTCAACTTTTTAATGTACTAGGCACAAATAAGCCCTTGAAAAGCATTTCAGATGATTCCTTTGCTGGAAGGAATAATGTAAAGATTTATTATTATAAAAATGAAGACAGTCTTTATATTTTCTAGTTTAGAATTACATGCGAAGTTCAGCAAGTAACACATTACTAAAACTTAAACACTATAAAATATATTTTATGGAAATTTCCACATTATCTTGGAGTTCAGAAGATTTTATGTGATAATGGTATCAATATTTGAAAGCTATCATTAAACTAATACTTGTAACATCTGCAATGTATGCTTTAAATTGCACTCTCTTCTTAAGAGAGCACTGTATAAAGGTTAGGGGAAAATGTTCCAAGACTGATTCTATTCTTCTACAAAACATTTTCTCTATTTAGAGATAAAATATCTATTCCATTCCTTAATGTCCCCTATTTAATATTCATTTTATGTGTATAACAATGCAAAAGTACTTTCGTGATATGTCACTGATGTTTAGTATTTTATATTAGGATCAGACATTTAGGATGAGGGGAAAAATAAGATTACTAACTTGTTAGTAATTCCAACCATGCCAACACAGACGCTCATTCACTCACACACACACTCTCACACAATGTATTCCCTCATCTTGCATATGTAGTTGAAATGAGAGAGATTAAAAAGTAAAGTATAGAACAATATTGTCTAACAGAAATTATCAGTTCAATTCAGTCACTCAGTCGTGTGCAACTCTTTGCAACTCCATGAATCGCAGCACGCCAGGCCTCCCTGTCCATCACCAACTCCCCGAGTTCACTCAGACTCACATCCNTGACCTTTTCCAGTCCTGTGGCCACTGCTGAGTTTTCCAAATTTGCTGGCATATTGAGGGCAACACTTTCACAGCATCATCTTCCAGGATTTGAAATAGCTCAACTGGAATTCCATCACCTCCACTAGCTTTACTCATAGTGATGCTTCCTAAGGCCCACTTGACTTCATCTTCCAGGATGAAGATGAATGATCACAGCATCGTGATTATCTGAGTCATAAAGATCTTTTTCACTCAGTTGTGTGTGAATTTTTGTGACCCCATGGACTACAGCACACCAAGCTTCCCTGTCCACCACCCACTCCCAGAGCCTACTGAAACTCATGTCCATCACGTTGGTGATGCCATCCAACCATCTCATCCTCTGTCATCCCCTTCTCTTTCCACCTTCAATCTTTCTCAGCACCAAGGTCATTTCCAATGAGTCAGTTCTTCCCATCATGTGTCCAAAGTATTGGAGTTTCAACTTCAGCATCAGTCCTTCCAATTGGGAAAGGAATACATCAAGGCTGTATATTGTCACACTCTTTATTTAACTTATATGCAGAGTACATCATGCAAAATGCTGACCTACATGAAGCACAATCAAGATTGCTGGGAGAAATATCAATAACCTCAGATACACGATGACACCACCCTTATTGCAGAAAGCAAAGAAGATCTAAAGAGCCTCTTGATGAAAGTGAAAGAGGAGAGTGAATAAATTGGCTTAAAACTCAATGTTCAGAAAACTAAACTAAGATTATGGCATCTGGCCCCATTACATCATGGCAAATAGATAGGGAAACAATGCAAACAGTGACAGATTTTATTTGGGGGGGGGCCTCCAAAATCATTGCAGATGATGACTGCAGCCATGAAATTAAAAGATGCTTGCTCTTTGAAAGAAAAGCTATGACCAAACTAGACAGCATGTTAAAAAGCAGAGACATTACTTTGTCAACAAGGTATGTCTAGTCAAAGGTATGGATTTACCAGTAGTCATGTATGGATGTGAGTTCAGCTGCTATTAGTAGCCATCTGATCAGTTAAAGAAAGAAACTATTAACGTATGTTTTCTTCTCCATGGTATGTATTTCCTTTGTTCTTTACCTGGATTACTACCACAGCCAGAACATTTGAGATTTTTTTTCCTCAAAACATCTCTACTTGAGATAGCTGCTTCTCTCCTCTGTTTCTGTAATACCACAGTACAGAACTAATCTGTTCAGAACTAAGTACAGGGCTAATTGTAATTGTGTTTATGCCAATTTTATTACATCCAAATTGAAGGAAAGTGATTAAATTGTGAAAAAAAAAACCCTCCTATCTTTAATATTTTTGTTCATTTAAACAGTCATATTGTAAACTCTAAAAGTTGATAGATTATACCTCCATGATAGTCGTAGCCTGTAAATTTCAACTATACTCTTGTACACCAAGGAAAGATAAAATTTAATTTTGCCTCACAGTTGCCGCTTATCTATTTTGACAACCAAATATAAAACCTAATTTTTCTAATGAATGTGACAGTTTTCTGTCTACTGTGAACACAGATTTGATATTATTTTCTTGTGACACAGATTTGAAAAGTAAGTTGAAACACTTTTATTTCTCTTTTGGGAAACAAATAGGTAATTTTGAAGTTTTTAATAATGTATATTTAAACATAGAGGTTTTTTTCTTTCCCCAAAAGGTAAAGTTTTAAGTCCCCTTCAAAATACTCTGTACAATTATTGCTTTTTTAAGTACCAACATTTCTTCTAAGTCATATACATTCATAAAAAAAAATCTGTTGCACATTACAATTTTTATAACTGTAAAGGATACTCCAAAAATGTTTTCCCCTTTTATATGATTTTGACATGCTGTGACTCATATCTGGACCAATTATTTTTCTTTCAGAGTTTATCTCTGAAATTCTGCTGTGTTCTCAAGCTCACATTGAAACTTGAATGGAAATCAACCTGAAAATGAGAAAACATGCAAATGAATTTCTTCTTGAAACATGCCCTATAAAAATCAGGTTCTACAGTTGCATAGCCATAAAAATTAAAATGGGGGAGGAGGAGGAAGGCCAGGTAATTTGTGAAGGAAGCGATAAAAGTAATAATTCAGGATGGACAGAAAGAAAATACAATCCAGTTCTCATACCATTCTAAAATGAGTTTCAGTTGGAACTTCAAGATCCCTTTCTCTGCCTACAGAAACATATTTGCAGAAAGATGATTCCTTTGCTGTATGTGTTTTGTTCCGCTTACCTCAAAGAAGCTGCACTTAGACCACAGGCCAACTTCTGCATTTATGAAGACAAATGAGAATTCCACAGGAAACAGAGGAGATTAGAATCCCCCAAAGAATGTCAGGAACATCATGCTTGTGCCTGATAAGTGGCTATTGAGTGAATTAAAAGCACTAAGACTATTGAAATGATTTAGGTAACAATGAGGGTAGATAGTATTTACAGTTACATTTCATATTACATACATTTCTCAATTTTTATGTCTAAATGATGACCAGCAGTAGTAATGGGAAAATAAAATCAGAGGCATGGAATGCTTCATCTCTAGGAAAAATAGCTTTAAGTTTAATTCATAATTCTATTATATTTTATTACATAATTAACTATTTAGACTTATTAAAAGAGATTCCAATGTGACATCATTAGCAATCATAAAGAACAGAAAGTGTCTTCACAAAAAATTCATCTCCCATCCCAATATTCCCTAATCCCAGTTACATCTTCCTGAATCAATTTCTTTTTAAAAATTATTCCTTTTTCTGTTTTCTAATGGCTTAAGCCTTTATTTCCTGCTTTATCCATTTCAATAATTTATAATTCCTTCTTCGTAAGAGCTGAAAGTAAGACATTCATCTTACTTAAAAAATCTAAGTGAAGTGTCTCTACCTTTACAACTGTTCCATGGTTATACCAGGGATGTGCAGATAAAATTTTAACAATGTTTTCACTGAGGAGAAAAGAAAGCCCCTATTTACAGTCTTTGCTGATTTCCATGGTGGGACTATTTTGCAAAATACTTCCACCATGGTTAATTTCAAGTTATCAGAGAACTGACTTGAAAAAAATCCTGAAAATTTAGCAATTAGCTCTAGCAAGCCAGTACAGGCCAGCTATATTACATCACTATACAATAAATCTATTTACATTATCAATTACCTTTTTAACACTCAACAATACATTTCTATTTACTGGTGAAAGATCTTTATCTTGACTCAGTCCTTTCATCCTCCCTTCCACCTTGAACTTTGATGATCAATTTCTTTAAAGATAATATGTACATCTAAATAGGAAATCATGAAGTCTCCTGTTTCAATCCTTAAAGTTGAAAATCTATGAACAGCAGTATATGAGTAAAATCATGTAGCAATTGATTGTTATAAAGCTAGATAATGTGTTAGTATTCCAATATCCTGACACCGGGATACTCTAGGGGTATGTTCTTAGCATTAGGATCACTGCAAGTCCCATTTGTAACATGCCACCAATTGCTTGAAATGATGAAACACCTTGATTTTCTCCATATATAGAACATGATTTTCCTAAGTAGGTCTTTTGCTTTTTTTATGTGTGTTGGATTTAATTTTTCTTTTTCCTTTTAATTTTTTATATGTTGTGCGTCTATGGGTAAAAGTATAGCATGTGTTTATGATATTTTCACATTATCGACCTTTATCAGACTATTTTGTAACCTCTTTTTTATTGCAAAAGCCTCCTCTCAGGACACTGTTTCCTCCTGTTCTCAACCTATGGTTTTTCTCTCTTTTGTACAATCACATCCAAATCCATCTATATTATACTGCAACTGAGCATCTGACAGTGGCTGGAGAAGACTCACAATTACTCTGACTGTTCACCTTCCAGAGTCATGACCACAAATTTTATATGAGGCTTCAGAGATCAGCGGCCTACTATGTTGTCCTAAAGTCAGCCACCCCCTCAATCTTCACCACGGCTACTTCTTTTGTCTTTGCAAATGTTGCTACCTCATTTATAGGAGCAACAGAATAGAAATCAAGGCCCAAACATGAGACTAAATGAAAATAACATACCCCTTTCCTAGATATAGTAGAAAAATTCTTAAAAACAAAAAAGGCAAGGTAAATCACCAGTAAATACAAAAGATAATAGAGCACAAATACATAGGATTTTGTTTAGATAATCAAGGGCATTTATTACTTAAAAATCAATGCATTTCAACATAGAGAAAGAATGGAAAGAATACGGGAAAATATGATCTCAATGAGTGCAAAGAAGCCATTTGATAATAAACTATAAAATTAAAAAAAAACTCTTAATGAAATAAAAAGTGTCTAGAGAGAGAATTAAAAAAATCAGAAATCAGCTAATATCTCGATAGGTGATGAAGTGGTGAAATATTGAACAGTTTCCTCTGAAATGAAGAATGAAATAAAGATGATCTGTATCTCTCCTTCTGTTCAATATTCTTCTGAGGATCACTTTGAGCCTAAAATAAGGATGGAAAGGTATAATGATTGCAAAGAAAGAAAAAACTGATAAAATTAGTTATAAATGTCATAATTTTCTACAGAGAAATACAGAAAAGTACAAAGAATACAATTGCAGATTTAGCAAGGTCACTTTTTATGTTTAACATAAAAAATAAAATATAGTTCAATATAGTAACAATAGAAATTAGAACATAAAATTTTCATTAGTGTCAAGTCAAATATCTCTGTAGAAAAAGAAAACATGCAAAACTGTTAGCAAGGGAAATTTGATAAATGGAAGGATGTACCATAGTTATAAACTGAAGTCTCAAACTGTAAAGATGATACTATTTTAAGTGACCTATATAAATTAAAAGTGACCTATATAGATATTTTAAAACCGGTAAAAATTCTTGTAGTTTTGTGTAAATGTGTGTGCGGATATCTGCAAATTTACAGACTTATTCTAAAGGCCAAGAAAATCTTTGAGAAAATAGAGAAATTTAAGGGACATACACAGTATAATATAGACTCTATAGGTAAGTATTCTAATTGCACATAATAGAGTCCAGAAAGAAACTAACGTGTGTGAACACTTGTTAAAAAAGTGGCACTAGAGAACAACAGGAGAATAAACAGTCTTAAAAATAAACAGTTTCGGTTGATTTACATACCTATATAATCTTTTAAGCCATATATGAAATCAACTCTAGATGAGACTATAAAAAGTAAAACTTTAAAGCTTCTAAAAGAAAACATAATGATATTTTTGAGACTCAGAGCTGAGGCAAGATTTCTTAAATATTACACACAAAAAAAGTACTAACAACTAAGAAAATGATTGATAAATTGGGTTGTTCATCAAAATAAGCTACTAAATAATTAAAATGTAAATCACAGAATGAAATAAACCATTTTTAATTCACATAATCAGCAGAGGAGTTATATACAAGATATATGTTATATATAAATCAGTGAAAAGACAGGTGACACAAATACACTGAAAAAAAATGGTAGGAATATTGAACTGACAATTTACAAGGAAAGATTTCTAAATTGCCAATAACCATATGACAAGGGGCTCAATCTCATCAGTAATCAGAAAATGCTAATTGAAACCACACAAATCTTCTATTTCATACTCCATTAAGTTTTTCCACAAAATGAAGCTTAGAATGAAAGTTAAGCTGTTATTGAAAATTAAATGTCTTCCACAATTTAGTTTGGAAACTCATTTTATGTACATTTATATTTCTTTAATATTTTAGTGCCCTCCATTTTCTCTTTTTTTTTTTTTCAAAGCTGCCATGGAAAAAGTGTTGTTCTTGTTTGAAAAGGTCCCCTCTGACTTTCCCTATATCCTCAGATGTTTTATGTTCAATTCTTTCATGTTCTTTATAAAGTTTATTCAATTTATTTTTGGATCTCATAATTTTATGGCTGCCGTATCTTCTTAAATCTATGTACATTGCTTTATTTTATAATTTCTTTTACTTTTCCCTATATTTTCTTAATTCTCTTTTTCCTGCAATGTCAAATTGTCTGTGGGTTTATCATGATCTTTCTTTCAAAATACCTGTTTTTATCATACCCTAGTTTCTAGGAAAAACAGACCATGAGATAGAGTTTGGTGTATAAAGTATACATTAAAGAGTGCTTTGGGAATCAGCACTAGCAGAAGAGAGGAAAAAAACAAGGTTGCACAGAGGATAAAGCTGATCAGTAGTGCAGGTTTAAAAGACAGTCTCCACTGCGCAAGGAACAGCTTTGGAACTGAATGCTCATTTAGAATATCCCCAAATATTCTGCAACTTTACTATATTCATTGATTTGGGAGAATGGCATTGAAACATGTATAATATCATATAAGAAATGAATCGCCAGTCTAGGTTCGATGCAGGATACAGGATGCTTGGGGCTAGTGCACTGGGATGACCCAGAGGGATGGTATGGGGAGGGAGGTGGGAGGGGGGTTCAGGATTGAGAACACGTGTACACCTGTGGCAGATTCATGTTGATGTATGGCAAAACCAATGTAATATTATAATTAGTCTCCAATAAAAAAATAATAAACTAAAATATAGTTTAGGAAAATAGAATATCCCAGATAGGTGGAGATAGTCAGACATAGAGACAATCACATCTGTCAATTATGGGATGAGGACCACTCCAGAAAAGGATGTGACCCTGGGTGAGACGCTCTGCAACTGGGGCAATCACAGGAGAGGCTGGCAGCTAAAGTCCAGTGACCACAAACCTCCCAGCATCTGAGACCAGAGATCCTTCCTTGAAGGAGGAGTATCTAGGAAGTTCTTCACAGTGTCCTCCACATCTCCTGGTCTAGTGATCCTTTGTTTTACTCTTATTAAAACCAAATCTTTTATTCTACAATTGGTATCATCATCTACGACCCAAAGCCAAATCTGGCCTGGCCCACTGTCTGTTTCTTTAATAAAGATATATTCAGACAAAAGCCACACTCTTTTATTTTTGTATTTCCTATGGCTTCTTTTTGGTCATCAAAAGAGTTGAGTAATTGCAACAAAGACCTTATGGCCCACAAAGCCAAACATATTTTCTATGTGACTCTTTACAAAAAAAGCCTGCTGAACTCTGATCTAAAAAGCTACTATGCTTCCTCTGTGATTATACAAATAGGGCTAATCTCCTTCAGACATCGTCCCTAAATTTATAATAATATCAGCAACTAATTTAATCAAGCACTTAACAAGAACTTTTTAGAACTTTAAATGTATTATTACTTTTATAAGCCCCACTGAACTTCAGACACTCTGGCCTCAGAATCTAGGCCTTAGCTATGCAAAGGTCTGTCTATATGAGCAGATTTAATTAAAGTATAACTCAGTATTGCTCAGCAGAATGGTTCATAAAACTTTGGGCTCCCACACAACAAAATTTAGAAGTAAAATCATGTATACTAGAATAACCTTTTTTGTAAAAGTGCCCTTGGTTTTTAGGTCTTGGAATAAACCTCTGCTACTTTTGATCTGTGCCTGTATGGCATGTGATGAGCATTGTTGAGTTGGAAAACAGCTGAAGTTGTCCTGTATCTTCTATCTCCAGCCTCTCTTTTTACTCTGAATCCAGTTCCTATCTTCTAGAATCGTCCAGAGGATTCTCCCACTTGCTTCCTTCATCCCATTTCAGTACTTGTCACACTTGTCACACATTCCCATTAGCCTTCTCCTTCCAGAAAAGCACTGTCCTCTGATAACCCTCCTACACAGTACTGGTAGGAGTTTCATCTGCTGGTTCCTTTTCAGTGTGGTACAATTAAGTAAATGCTTAATCTAACATTTAGATTTGAAACCACAGTACTCATTTTTGAAAATAAAATACAATTGATTTACAACATTATGTTAGCTTCAGGTATACAACAGTGATTAAATATTTTTAATTATACTCAATTTAAAGTTATTAAGAAATATGGAAATAAAAGCAAAAATAAACAAATGGGACCTAACTAAACTTAAAAGCTTTTGCACAATGAAGGAAACTGTAAGCAAGATGAAAAGACAGCCTTCAGAATGGGAGAAAATAATAGCAAATGAAGCAACTGACAAATAATCTCAAAATATACAAACAACTCCTGCAGCTCAATTTCAGAAAAATAAGCGACCTAATCAAGAAATGGACCAAAGAACTAAACAGACATTTCTCCAAAGAGGACATACAAATGGCTAACAAACACACGAAAAGATGCTCAACATCATCATTATCAGAGAAATGCAAATCAAAACCATAATGAGATACCATCTCACTCCAGTCAGAATGGCTGCTATCCAAAAGTCTACAAGTAATAAATGTTGGAGAGGGTGTGGAGAAAAGGGAATCCTCTTACACTGTTGGTGGGAAGCAAACTAGTACAGCCGCTATGGAGAACAGTGTGAAGATTCCTTAAAAAACTGGAAATAGAACTGCCATCCAACTCAGCAATCCCACTGCTGGGCATACACACTGAGGAAACCAGAACTGAAAGAGACACATGTACCCCAGTGTTCATCGCAGCACTGTTTATAATAGCCAAGACATGGAAGCAACCAAAATGTCCATCAGCAGATGAATGAATAAGAAAGGAGTGGTGCATATACACAATGGAATTTTACTCAGTATTAAAAAGAATGCATTTGAATCAGTTCTAATGAGGTGGATGAAACTGGAGCATATTATACAGAGTGAAGTAAGCCCGAAAGAAAAACACCAATACAGTATGCTGCTGCTGCTGCTAAGTCACTTCAGTCGTGTCCGACTCTGGGCGACCCCATAGACAGCAGCCCACCAGGCTCCCCCGTCCCTGGGATTCTCCAGGCAAGAACACTGGAGTGGGTTGCCAGTTTCTTCTCCAATGCATGAAAGTGAAAAGTGAAAGTGAAGTCACTCAGTCGTGTTCAACTCTTCGTGACCCCATGGACTGCAGCCTACCAGGCTCCTCCATCCATGGGATTTTCCAGGCAAGCGTACAAGTGGGGTGCCATTGCCTTCTCCGCCAATACAGTATATTAACACATATATATGGAATTTAGAAAGATTGTAATGATGACCCTATATGTGAGACAGCAAGAGACACAGATGTAAAGAACAGACTTTGGACTCTATGGGAAAAGGCGAGGGTGGGATGATTTGAGAGAATAACATTGAAACATGTATATTATCATATGTGAAATAGGTTGCCAGTCCAGGCTTGATGCATGAGACAGGGTGCTCAGGACTGGTGCGCTGGAATGAGCCAAAGGGATAGGATAGAGAGGGAGGTGGGAGAGGGTTCAGGATGGGGAACACATGTACACCCATGGCTGATTCATGTCAATGTATGGCAAAAACTACCACAATATTGTAAAGTAATTAGCCTTCAATTAAAATTTAAAAATAAAGTTAACAAGAAATAATTGCTATAATCCCTGTGCTATACAAAATTTAGGAGAAGGCAATGGCACCCTGCTCCAGTACTCTTGCCTGGAAAATCCCATGAATGGAGGAGCCTGGTGGGCTGCAGTCCATGGGGTCGCTAAGAGTCGGACATGCCTGAGCAACTTCACTTTCACTTTTCACTTTCATGCATTGGAGAAGGAACTGGAAACCTACTCCAGTGTTCTTGCCTGGAGAATCCCAGAGACGGGGGAGCCTGATGGGCTACCATCTATGGGGTCACACAGAGTCAAACACGACTGAAGTGACATAGCAGCAGCAGCATACAATATTTATCTTTGTATCTTACCTATTTTATACATAGTAGTTTGTAGCTCTTAATCTCCTTTTTATCCTACCCTTTCCCTCTTACCACTTCCCACTGGTAACTATTAGTTTGTTTTCTATTTTATCTGTGACTCTGTTTCAGTTTTGTTTTATTTATCCATTTGTTTTATTTTTTGACTCTACATTTAAGTGATCACATAGAGCACTTGACTTTCTCTGTCTGACTTATTTCACTGAACATAATACCCTCCAGGTCCATTCACTTTGTTACAAATGGCAAAATGTCACTCTTTTATGGCTGAGTAATATTCCACTGTATATTGTATATACAATGTATGTATATAACATATCTTTTTCCATTTGCCTGTTGATGGGCACCTTATTTAATTCTGTCTTGGCTATTGTAAATAATGCTGCCATGAACATTGAGTTGCATGTATCTCTTTGAATTAGTTTTTATTTTCTTTGGCTATATACCCAGGAAAGGAGGCTTCCCTGATAGCTCAGTTGGTAAAGAATCTTCCTGCAATGGAGGAGACCCCAGTACAATTCCTGGGTCAGGAAGATCTGCTGGAGAAGGGATAGGCTACCCACTCCAGTATTCTTGGGCTTCCCTTGCTTCTCAGCTGCTAAAAAATCCACCTGCAGTGGAGGAGACCTGGGTTTGATCCCTGGATTGCAAAGATCCCCTGGAGAAAGGAATGGCTACCCACTCCAGTATTCTGGCCTGGAGAATTCCATGGACTGTATAGTCCACGAGGTTGCAAAAAGTTGGACACAACTGAGTGACTTTTAGTATAATATCTACATATTATTTCATGTCATATGAAAATAGAGGCAATCTTATTTCTTCCCTTCTAATGTGGATGACTCGTATTGCTTTTTCTTGTCTCATTGCTATATTTATAACTACCAATACTATCTTAAATAGAAAGTAGACATCATTGCCTTGTTCTTGATTATAAAGGAAAATCTCTTAGAATTTCACTATTGAGTATGATGTTAACTGTGGGTGTGTGATATATGACCTTTATTATGTTTTGATATATTCCCTCTATAACAACTTTCATGACAATTTTTATCGTGAATGAATGTTGGACATTTTCAAGTGATTTTTCTGTTTTTATTAAAATGACCCTGTGATTTTTCTCTGTCCATTTGCTAATGCATCAGATTGATTGATTTGCAGATGTTGAACCATCCTTGCATCCCTGGGATAAATCCCACTTGATTGTGATTTTTTAAAAAATCATGTAATATATTGTTAAATATGATTTGCTAATAATTTTTGAAGATTTTTACATCTATATTAATCAGGTTTATTGGCCTGTTATTTCTTCTTTTTGTATCATATTTGTCTAGTTTTGATATCAGGGGTAATGGCATCCTTATAGAATGAATTTGAGAGTATTACTTCCTATTTTTTTTAATAGTTTGCAAAGGATAGATATTATCTCTTCTTTTTATGCTTGGTAGAATTCCCATCTGAAGCCATCAGGTCATGAACTTCTTTTTGATGTGAGTTTTTTTTGTTTTTTTTTTTTAATAACTGATGCAATTTCAGTACTTGGATCCATCTGTTCAGTTTGCCTACTTGTTCCTGATTCAGTCTTAAAAGGTTACATTTTTCCAGGAATTTATCCATTTCTTCTGGGTTATCCAATTTGTTGGCATATTACTGTTCATGGTATCATGGTATTTTAGTATGATTGATATGTGTGTATATATATATATGTATATATGTATGTATATATCTGCAATACTAGTTGTAAGTTCTCCTCTTTCATTTGTTATTTTGTTTATTTGGATCCTCTTTCTTTTTATCTCAATGAGCCTAACTAAAGACTTATCAATTTTGTATATCTTTAAAAAACTGGCTCTCGATTTTGTTGCTATTTTCTATTGTTTTTCTTCTGTATTTTATTTATTTCTGATCTTTATTATTTCCTTCCTTCTGGTGACTTTTGGCTGTGTTTTTTCTTCTTTTTCTAACTCCTTTAGGTGATAGACTAGGCTGTCTATTTGGTATTTTTCTTCTTTCTTGAGGACAGTCTATATTGCTATGAACTCTGAACTTCCATCTTGTAACTTCTTTTACTGCATCAGTGCCATGTGGAGCCTGAGGCAAAAGAAAACTTTCAGTAATATTGATCCTATCCTTATTTGAAATTTAGATATTTTATTAATTATGGATATTCTTATATTGATATTATTTTATAAATATTACATTTTAATATTTTTATCATTATTGTGTAGTTTGGTATCTCTTTAAATATTATGCCCAAGTTAAGCACCTCACCTGCCTCAACATTGCTCTAATCTTGCTTGACATAATTCTCAACTCTTGATTATATGATATCCTCATTCAGGGATAATGAATGTCATATAACTGTAAATAATTATATTAGAAGATACCATAGAAATGGGCTTCCCTTGTGGCTCAGCTGGTAAAGAATCCACCTGCAATGCAGGAGAACTGGGTTCGATCCCTGGTCGGGAAGATCCCCTGGAGGAAGGAAAGGCTAACCACTCCAGTATTCTGGCCTGGAGAATTCCATGGACTGTAAAGTCCATGGGGTTGCAGAGTCGGACACACTGAGAAATTTTCACTTTCATCATAGAAACACCTGTAGCCAAAATTTGTGTGCCAAACTTTTTATATTAGCTAACATAACACATTTAGACATTTGTTATTATAGATTAAAATACTTCTCTTTCCAAGAGCCCTGAGTTAAAGTGCAAAGCTACCACCCAAAGTATAGTGATAAATAATTCATTATACCATAAGTATTTATATATCTGAGATTTTCTGATACAAAAACTAATTGGTGGAGAATAGGAGAGAAGAGCTAATATGAATCAGAAAAGAAGAAATCCTCTTAAGCAGAAAAGGAGAGTCAATCTTATAGATGTAGTGCTAGATGCCAAAAGTGAATATGAGATCAATCATTGACTCTCGACAGGGCAAAATGGAAGCTTGGAAAATGAAGTTTGTGAATAATAAAGTCAGCTTCTACTTATGCCTGCACTAAATTTTCTTGCTCTAATTACCTCAAAAGCATAAACTGCAACACACACACACACACACACACAAAGGTCTCAGTGAATGTATACTGCTAAAGTAAATGAAACACTTAAAGGGATTTTTGCATTTTATTTACATTTTGAACAACTTTCTGAATACATTCCAAAAATTATATAAAATGGAATGCTATTGCATTAATGAAATCAATAGCAATAGTCATAATAAATATTGAATAATGAGAACTGCCAAAATGATAGGGATCTTTATTTGTGATAAATATTGGCATGATGGAAGGAGTACATTTACAAGAACTATCCAATCACAAAATATTGCATGCATAAATATCCAAAATAAAATTATCATTTTCCAGGAATGAAAACATTTCAAAATTATAATGTGCACAGCTCTGAACTGATTCTATAAATAGATTCCAGAAAATCATTTATCAGATATTTGTGTTGCTACTCAAGCCACCTGAGTACTGTAAAGACTGGAGTCATCTTTGTTCAAAATTCAGTTGATAATAATAAAAAGACCTACATTTCCAAAGATGACTAAAAGCTTGGTGTAACAAAAGATATAATTAAAAAATACAATGGCAGTTTCCAGTTGAATGATATTGACACAGAAGGCAAATTAGAGTTTTAATTATTCATCAGGCTTAATTTTATATGTGACTCTCAGTTACAATAATCTAAAAATTCTCCATCTATATCATCATTTGAAATTTTGATTGTCATCAAATCACCCCTGTCTCTCCTCTGAGAGGCAATACACTACATGATTAAGAGTACAGATGTTAGATTTGGGCTGCCTGAATTTACACCATAGATTTTTGACTTTTAGCAATGTATTTCACCTCTTGGATCTCAGTTGCCTCATCTATAAAATACATAAAAATGAACATTTTAATTTTCATAACTTATTAATTTTACCTAGAAACTCTTTGAATAAGACCATCATTCAGACCTCATTTATAATCATATCACCAGAGCCATTCCTAGGTCAGTGCTCAGGAAATATTTGTTCAAGTAGAGAGGAATGAAGAAATGGAGAATAGAAACAGAGTGCTATCCACTCCAATATTCTTGCCTGAAGAGTTCCATGGGCAGAGGAGCCTGGCAGGCTGCAGTCCATGGAGTCACAGAGTCGGACACAACTGAACAACTAACATGACAAAAACAACAGGCAGAATTACAAGCAGTGTCTCTTTTAATTTACCAATGGCAAAGCTGCTAGAAATCTTAAAAACAAGGGATCATGTGATCCCAGACTCAACTGTAGCACAAAGTTAGAGAACTTCTTTTCTTTTGCTTTAAGGAGCTTCTTTTGTTAGTCTATAAAGTCAGTTCAAGCATCTTTCCTAACATGGACCTGAATTTAGCTTTTACATCATTTTTTTTTTTCCAATGGCAAAGCTAGGGAAAGAAATTTTTGGTACTGACTTACTTTATTTGCTAGAGTTTTTTCAAGCCTAAAGATGAAAATATCATTAAAACAATTTAACCCCATTGATATAATATGGAGGAAAAAAAACTATATGCAAAAACAATACAGTAATAGTAAAAAACAATGGCAATATTATCTTTGTTTCTTTTGAGAACGCTTGTTTTCCAGTGAATATGAATAAAAGAACACAGAAAGTGGTCCATCTTAATCTCAAAGATATATGACTATGGTATATATGAGATATTCCCTCATAGCTCAGTCGGTAGAGAATCCGCCTGCAATGGAGGAGAGCCAGGTTTGATTACCGGGTCAGGATGATCCCCTGGAGATGGAAATGGCAACCCACTCCAGTATTCTTGCCTGGAGAATACCATGGACAGAGGAGCCTGGTTAGTTACAGTCTATGGGTTCCCAAGAGTTGGACACGACTGAGCAACTAAGCACACAGCACATGTTATGTACATATGTTATATATTGTATACATGTTATGTGTTAAACATGTATAAGAAAACTTAGAGTTAAACTGAATCTCATAATCATAAAATTTACCACCTCTTAATAACTGGATAAAATGATTTTAATCTCAGTGGAACTTTCTCTTACTGGGAGGAATGATATTTCATCTTTGGAAAAAAAGTTTTATTGTTTTATTGTAAATTCTTTATAATAAGTTAATATATTTGTTTCAGTATACCTTTCCATGGTCTCTTCTAAAAGCTGAGCAGGGAATGGCTATAAGAAATAATATAGCTGTATTTTTCTCTTCAAAAATAATTTGCTTCTATTTATTATTTTGTTATTAGTATAATTGTGAATTGAATTATGTAAGTTCTTCAGATATATTCATGAGATTGGAAGCATCAATGGGAAAAAATACTTATGTCACAAATTGTGAAGAGGAGAGAAATCTGAATAATAGGAGATATTTCTTAGGAATGAGTGACCTTACAAAAATAAAATAATTCTTTGAGTAACAGTATATGTATGTTTATTGACATAAGCAGTGGATATTCTATTTTATAGGCCACAAGATATAATTTATATATTTTATGTTTTAAACTTTATTTTATTGACATATAGTTGATTTAAAATGTGTTAATCACTGCTGTACATCAAAGTGATTCATTTATACATATATATATATTCTTTTTTGATGTTCATATTCCATTTTAGTTTCTCACAGAATATTGAATATATTTCCCTGTGCTAAACAGTAGCCATTCTACATATGATGGCTTCAATTGTTAAGTTGTGTCTGACTCTTGCAACCCCATGGATTGTAGCCCACCAGACTCCTCTGTCTATGGACTTTTCTAGGCAAGAATACTGGAGTGGGTTGCCATTTCCTTTTCCAGGGGATCTTCGCAACCCAACGATTGAACTCATGTCTCCTGCATTGCAGGGAGTCTCTTGCACTGCAGGCAGATTCTTTACCTACTGAGCCTCCAGGGAGCCCATTCTATATACGATAGTTTACATCTGCTAATACGAAACTCCCAATGTATCTCTTCCCTTATCCCTCCCCCCTTATCCCTTATCTTCTCTACATCTGTGAGTCGGCTTCATACATAAGTTCACCTCTGTCACATTTTATATTCCATATATAATTGATATTGTATGGTATTTATCTTTCTCTTTCTGACTTATCTCAGTATGATAATGTTGCTACAGTGACATTATTTCATTTTTTATGGCTGAGTAGTATTCCATTGTATATATGAACTTCTTTATCAGTTCATCTGTCAACAGAAATTTAGATTATTTTTATGTCTTGGCTATTGTGAATAGTCCTGCTATGAATATAGCAGTGCATATTTCTTTTGAATTATAGCTTTTTAGGACACACAAATTTAAGTTATATTGACATTGCTCTGACATAATTTATTCTTCAGTATCCAGTATCATTTTGCTCCTTCATATCTATTATCTATCCTACTTTCTAACCCAGGAGATTGACTTGTATAAATCATATCCACACTTCTCTTCCATATCAGTTCAACCAGTGGAGAAATCTAGCAATAATTTGAAGGAATAGAAAAAAGTAAGGTAAATGTATTATTTTCCTGGCTTCACCTTTCTAAATGAGCTCAAACTGGCTAATCCCTGAATCAAAAGGCTCTCTAGGTAGCAGATGGCACCCTATGATCTCCCTCTGGGTTCCAATTACATCCCTTGTCCCCCTAGATCTAGGAGAGGTACCAGTTCCTCTGCCGTTGAAGCCACTTTATTTCAGTAGCCCTTGTGATCG
Source organism: Neotragus moschatus (assembly GCA_006410615.1). NCBI lineage: Eukaryota > Metazoa > Chordata > Mammalia > Artiodactyla > Bovidae > Neotragus > Neotragus moschatus. The sequence goes on along the minus strand of SJYA01001375.1, from coordinate 186,754 downwards.
TCCTCAGTTCAGTTCTGTCTCTCAGTTGTGTCCGAGTCTTTGTGATCCCATGAATCACAGCACACCAGCCCCCCCTGTCCATCACCAACTCCCGGAGTTCACTCAGACTCATGTCCATTGAGTCGGTGATGCCATCCAGCCATCTCATCCTCTGTTGTCGCCTTCTCTTCCTGCCCCCAATCCCTCCCAGCATCAGAGCATTTTCTAATGAGTCAACTCTTCGCATGAAGTGGCCAAACACTGGAGTTTCAGCTTTAGCATCATTCCTTCCAAAGAATCCCAGGGCTGATCTCCTTTAGAATGGACTGGTTGGATCTCCTTGCAGATCAAGGGACTCTCAAGAGTCTTCTCCAACACCATAGTTCAAAAACAGCAATTCTTTAGCACTCAGCTTTCTTCAGAGTCCAACTCTCACATCCATACATGACCACAGGAAAAACCATAGCCTTGACTAGACGGACCTTTGTTGGCAAAGTAATGTCTCTGCTTTTGAATATGCTATCTAGCTTGGTCATAACTTTTCTTCCAAGGAGTAAGCGTCTTTTAATTTCGTGCCTGTAGTCACCATCTGCAGTGATTTTGGAGCCCCAAAAAATAAAGTCTGACACTGTTTCCACTGTTTCCCTATCTATTTCCCATGAAGTGATGGGACCAGATGCCATGATCTTTGTTTACTGAATGTTGAGCTTTAAGCCAACTTTTTCACTCTCCACTTTCACTTTCATCAAGAGGCTTTTTAATTCCTCTTCACTTTCTGCCATAAAGGTGGTGTCATCTGTATATCTGAGGTTATTGATATTTCTCCCAGCAATCTTGATTCCAGCTTGTGGTTCTTCCAGCCCAGCGTTTCTCATGATGTACTCTGTATATAAGTTAAATAAGCAGGGTGACAATATACAACCTTGATGTACTCCTTTTCCTATTTGGAACCAGTCTGTTGTTCCATGTCCNACTTTCTATCATGAATGATGTCATCTCCATATCTGAGGTTATTAATATTTCTCCTGGCAAACTTGATTCCAGCTTGTGCTTCATCTAGCCCAGCATTTCTCATGATGTACTCTGTATATAAGTTAAATAGGCAGGGTGACAATATACAGCCTTGACATACTCCTTTCCCTACTTGGAACCAGTCTGTTATTCCATGTCTAGTTCTAACTGTTGCTTCCTCATCTGCATATAGCTTTCTCAAGAGGCAGGTCAGATGGTCTGGTACTCTCGTCTCTTTAAGAATTTTCCAGAGTTTGTTCCAAGTTTGGCAAGAGGATGGCAAACCACTTCAGTATTCTTGCCTTGAGAACCCCATAAACTTCTCCCTAATTCAGACTCAAAACATAGCCATGTAGGGAAACAGAATGTGTCATATTACTGTAGTCATGATCTTACTTCTTTCCTTATTAAAAAGGAAATGTTGCAATGGATTCAAGCAGATACCATAAGAAGAGTAAGGGTGCTGATTCGGGGTATAGGTTGTAGTAGGTGCGAGTAGACCCCAGTCAAAGAAGCCCTGTTACAGTCAAAAATTTGAAAAATAGTCTTCATGGCTGAATGTCTTTCCCATTAACATAGCAATTTGCTTTTTCTTGTTTTTACAAATACTGCTTGCATAAGTACCTTAAGGCAATTTCCAAATCTGTCTTGAATTTAATTAGATTTCTAAAACACTCAAAGCAGCAACACTTGTAGAGATAATTTCTATTTAGTACACATTCTGAATTAAAATCTGGCCACAAACTCCATGTTTATAGACCGAATATGGTCATAATAACTGAAATAGAGTAATTTCACTCAAGCTACTAAAGCTATCTTTATGCCCACAATCAACTATTGTCCTCTCAACCCCATGGCAGTTGAACATCAGAATATTTATGGACTAAATCCAGATAAAATTGTATATTGTCTAGAATGATTTGATGACAGGGAAGGCAAACTTACTATTTATTAGACCTATGAAAATGTGAGTGTATCATATAGGGTGCTGCTGAAGCTGCTAAGTCGCNATGCCCACAATCAACTATTGTCCTCTCAACCCCATGGCAGTTGAACATCAGAATATTTATGGACTAAATCCAGATAAAATTGTATATTGTCTAGAATGATTTGATGACAGGGAAGGCAAACTTACTATTTATTAGACCTATGAAAATGTGAGTGTATCATATAGGGTGCTGCTGAAGCTGCTAAGTCGCTCAGTCATGTCCGACTCTGTGAGACCCCATAGATGGCAGCCCACCAGGCTCCCCCATCCCTGGGATTCTCCAAGCAAGAACAATGGAGTGGGTTGCCATTTCCTTCTCCATGGCCTAGGGGAAAATGTTCCACTTGATATAGTAAAGTATATACCCAATCTAAAGGTAGGTAGCTACCACGTCTCAGCTCTGGCTCATAGATGCTAAATGGAACTGTTTATCATCACACTCTCTAGTTTCAAAAGAAGCTAAAATTCTAGGCTTGTATGTGAAATCTTTAGACTTTTCAATATTGGTTACTTTTTTAAATGTTTGAAAACGTTATGTGAGAATGTATATCAAAGTCACAATTAAACACAACTTCAGATTCCATCAGACAGCTCTTATGAAAAACTATAGAAAATAGCAAATGTTTTACAAATATATGTATACAATGGCTTCCCAGGTGGCTTTGTGCTAAAGAATCTGCCTGCCAATGCAAGAGATGTGGGTTCAATCCCTGAATTGGGAAGATTCCCTGGACTAGGAAATGGCAACCAGCCCCAGTATTCTTACCTGGGAAATCCCATGGACATAGAGCTTGGTGTGAGCTACAGTCCATGGAGTTGCAAAGAACTGCACACAACTGCAACTGAGCACATGCACACACACACACACATACACACACACACACATTTAACAGTGGAATATTACTCAGTCTTAAAAAGGAATAAGTCTGCTTACATGAGGTATCTAGAGTAGTGAAATTCATAGAGACAGAAAAGTAAATGGTGTTCTTCTGGGGCTGTGATGGATCCAATCAGCAATTATTGCTTAATGGGCTAGACTTTCCATGTGGGATAATGAAAAAAAAATAGAGATGATAGTGATGATGGTTGCACAACAATGTGAATGTACCTTAATACAGTGAATAGTACAATTTAAAATTATTTCAGTGCTGAAATGTATGTTGTTGTGTGGTATTTTACCACAATAAAAGTTAGGTGTACCTAACAAAATACATCTGCAGATGGGTTTTGGTCTAGGGTCTATTCTTTTTAGAAACAGAATTGTAGTAAAAGGTTTAACATACAAATGATTGTCCTTGGAAGATTAAACAGTCAGATAATACTGAGGACATAAAGAACCAAATTGTCATATACCAAGTATATGGAATATTTTCTCTATAGAAACTTTTTTTAAAATATATTCAATACACATTTGCAAAAATTTGATTCCCTAATATTATCAGATCTCAGTCAAAACTAGTTAAACTAGTTCAAAATCAGCTCCTAACTTTGATCTGACCATCTTGCATATATATCAGTTCAGTTCAGTTCAGTTGATCAGTCGTGTCTGACTCTTTGTGATATATGTATGTATATATATACACACACACACCTATATCCATATGTATGTAAGTATATATATATATATATATATATATATATATATATATCCTCCCTTGAGGGAAATGGAGATCTGATCTGAAGATTTGAAGGGCCCAACTTCTGAAGGTAAGTTCAAAGTGTGCAGGGATAGGAAATGAAACAATGAGGATGGGACTCCAGCCACAGGTTGGTACTGCTATAGTTGGCACATCTCTTCTTTCAACTTTTTCTGATGACCTGAGACCTGATCCTTTAACTTGTCTAGGGCCAGGAGTCTTCATGGGGATCCCAACAAGTTATAATCAAATACATGTTACTCATATTATATCTACAATATTAGTATCAGCTACATTGTTCTAGAGCTGGGTTAATCAGAGTATCTCTTCTTGGAATTTCAAATTTGGAATCAGTTACAAGCCACTGAGTGGTTGAGGGAAAATTTCATTAAAGCTTTGATTTGCTTTCAGAATGGCAAGTGTGAATATCTTGAGGTTGACTATTAGCAGCTTTCCTGCGTTTCGATTGTCCAAAATTTTGAATTGTGAGAGATACTCTACTGAACCATTAAAAAACATATCTTTATTTTCCTATGAAATTTCTGTTTTTTCTTTAAATAGTTCAGATTGGTTTTTGATCCTTGAAACCAAAGAAAGAATGGTAACATCAATAGAATTATTAGCTGAATCGTTCTTCACCTTGACAATGACCTTAAAATTTACTAGAAATCAAAAAAAGGAGTAGCATAATTTAATGCCTTTAATTTTGCACAGCTAAGTACAATTGGGCCTCCATATCCATGGGTCTGGCATCTTTAAAATGCAACCAACCACAGATCAAAAATATTTGAGAAAAAATCCAGAAAGTTTCAAAAGGAAAAATTTAATCTTCCTTGTGCCAGCAGATATTTAATAGTGTTTGTAATGTATTAGATATTGTAAGTAACCTAGAGATAATTTAAAGTATAAGGGAGGATATGTGCAGGTTATATGCAAATACTATGCCATTCTTTATAAGGGAACTGAGCATCCTTGGATTTTTGTATCTTCAGAAGACCTGCAATCTGTATTCCACAGATTTCAAGGGATGATTGTGTAAACATTTGTTAGGCCAAATTAACTAAAACTTAAACAGATATTACAATTGTTTTCCAATTGAATGAAAATATAAATGTTAGGATTAATAGATGATATGAACATATGGTTATTTCAAACATCTCAGACAGATAACTAAACTTACATGTTTCATAGAATAAAGGAAAATCAAGTAAAATGCTCTTTATTCTTAATATATTAGCGAATGTAAAATATAACTCCATGCAAATGTTCAAGTAATGAAACAGACTCAGGTATGTCATAACCAGTAGAATCCTTTTGGAAGTAATTGAACAACTCCTAAACAGATTATTTTAAAATGCCTATGATTTATTTCTATGCATCATTTCAATTTTAAGACATCTAGCTTAAAAATATAACACGAAGTATGAAAAAAGTTACATTCCCAAGTCTATTCATTCCCCAAACAATACAGATATCATTAATAAGAAAACAGTCAACTAATCTCAGACTTTATTTTTGGGGGCTCCAAAATCACTGCAGATGGTGACTGCAGCCATGAAATTAAAAGACGCTTACTCCTTGGAAGAAAAGTTATAACCAACCTAGATAGCATACTCAAAAGCAGAGACATTACTTTGCCAACAAAGGTCCGTCTAGTCAAGGCTATGGT
>SJYA01001375.1:42111-180075 GCA_006410615.1 Neotragus moschatus | reverse complement strand
CCCTGGGATTTCTTTGGAAGGAATGATGCTAAAGCTGAAGCTCCAGTACTTTGGCCACCTCATAAGAAGCGTTGACTCATTGGAAAAGACTCTGATGCTGGGAGGGATTGGGGGCAGGAAGAGAAGGGGACGACAGAGGATGAGATGGCTGGATGGCATCACTGACTTGATGGGCGTGAGTCTGAGTGAACTCCAGGAGTTGGTGATGGACAGGGAGGCCTGGAGTGCTGCGATTCATGGGGTCGCAAAGAGTTAGACACGACTGAGCAACTGAACTCAACTGAAATGAATCTCTTCCCAAAATATATTCTATAGTATGTTGATTAATGTTATTTGAACAAAGGGTTCTATGGCCAAGAATATTTAAGAGACTCTTTTAAACAGAAGTCTTCACCGTAAGCCTTCTCAAACATTAAATGCTAATATACACTATAAGATCCCAAGAGAGACATTTCCTCAAAAACCTTATCATTAGGGCATTAAAAGATGATATATATGAAGAGTAACTAAGTCCATGGACTGTGTGTTAGTCACTCAGTCATGTCTGGCTCTGCAACCTCATGAACTGTAACCTTCCAGGGTCATCTGTCCATGAAATTCTCCAGGCAAAAATGCTGGAGTGAGTAGTTATTCCCTTCTCCAGGGGATCTTCCTGACCCAAGGACCCAACCGGGGTCTCCTGAATTGCAGGCAGATCCTTTTACCATCTGAGCCATCAGGGATAATTAATTTTCTATTGGAAAAAGAGATGATAAGGAGTTGGAAAAGGAAGAAGTAACAGGTAGAACAGAAATGTTATTTTGATGACAAAATAATATTTTTCTGTTTGGAGGACTTTCTGTGTTGTATTTACAAAACCATCTTAAGAAAGCAACAAAAAATTTAAGCTTTTATTACTAATTTTAATGCACACAAAATAATTACTTTAAATAATTCCTCAATATAATCTTGATTGTAGAAAGAGCTGAAAAAAACGTTCCAAATGAAACATTAACTTGCACTACTTTCTGTATATATGTTTGTGTGTATTTTGTTTATACCTATTTTGTATGTGTGTGTGTGTTCATGTAGTTGTGAAATAAAAGGTAAAATATATTCATATCTGTATATCAGCTAGATAAAGGAAGACATGTTTTCCTGATCCTGACATATCAACAATTTTGATAATTTCTTGAGATAGAAAATATTTGAATTTCACTAAGGATGTCAGTGTACTATAATGAAAATAACAATATTTATTTTGCATCAAGATATATGAAATTGTACCACAATTTAGTCCCCTCCAGGAAAGAAGATGTAAGCCATTTCATATTTAAATAGATGCAAAGAACAATGTGTTCTGGAGTGGATGTGAATAGACTGATTCTCAAATTGCTCATGAATTCAGACTCATTAATTGGCAATCACACTTTCATCTTGTACTGATGATCTAAAGTTAGCTATGTCTTTTTCTTTTTTTCCCCAATTATAAGTCCACTTGGTCTCAAACTGAGGAGGAAGTAAGTCACTGGAATAGGGGATGTGTCAAGCCACGAAGATTCCTCCTTCATCCATCTTTAAGGATAGTTGCAGGAGAAAGGCTTATATATCCTTTCTATACATTAAATTTATTAAATTAATCATTGTATTAGTGGATTATTAAATAAGTTATTGAGTTCAGTTCAGTTCAGTCGCTCAGTAGTCTCTGACTCTTTGTGACCCCATGAGCCGCAGCACTCCAGGCCTCCCTGTCCATCACCAACTCCTGGTGATGTCATCTAACCATCTCATCCTCTGTCATTTCTTTCTCCTTCTGCCCTCAATCTTTCCCAGCATCAGGGTCTTTTCAAATGAGTCAGTTCCTCACATCAGGTGGCCAAAGTACTGGAGTTTCAGCTTCAACATCAGTCCCTCCAATGAACACCCAGGATTGGGTGTTCATTTAGGATGGACTGGTTGGATCTCCTTGCAGTCCAAGGGACTCTCAAGAGTCTTCTCCAACACCACAATTCAAAAGCATCAATTCTTCGGTGCTCAGCTTTCCTTATAGTCCAATTCTCACATTCATACATGACTACTGGGAAAATCGTAGCTTTGACTAGACAGACTTTGCTGACAAAGTAATGTCTCTGCTTTTTAATATACTGTCTAGGTTGGTCATAACTTTCCTTCCAAGGAGTAAGCATCTTTTAATTTTATGGATGCAATCACCACCTGCAGTGATTTCAGAGCCCCCCCAAAATAAAGTCAGCCACTATTTNGCCTCCCTGTCCATCACCAACTCCTGGTGATGTCATCTAACCATCTCATCCTCTGTCATTTCTTTCTCCTTCTGCCCTCAATCTTTCCCAGCATCAGGGTCTTTTCAAATGAGTCAGTTCCTCACATCAGGTGGCCAAAGTACTGGAGTTTCAGCTTCAACATCAGTCCCTCCAATGAACACCCAGGATTGGGTGTTCATTTAGGATGGACTGGTTGGATCTCCTTGCAGTCCAAGGGACTCTCAAGAGTCTTCTCCAACACCACAATTCAAAAGCATCAATTCTTCGGTGCTCAGCTTTCCTTATAGTCCAATTCTCACATTCATACATGACTACTGGGAAAATCGTAGCTTTGACTAGACAGACTTTGCTGACAAAGTAATGTCTCTGCTTTTTAATATACTGTCTAGGTTGGTCATAACTTTCCTTCCAAGGAGTAAGCATCTTTTAATTTTATGGATGCAATCACCACCTGCAGTGATTTCAGAGCCCCCCCAAAATAAAGTCAGCCACTATTTCCACTGTTTCCCCATCTATTTGCCATGCAGTGATGGGACTGGATGCCATGATCTTAGTTTTCTGAATGTTGAGCTATAAGTTATTAATAATAATCAATTAAGACAAGTTAAAACCATTGAAACACATTAAAATCTGTCAAGTTTTCTTTTTAAGATGATGAAACTGTTCTAAAATTGACAGTGATTATGGTTTCAAGGATCTGTGAATATACTTAAATCCATTAAGCTGTATACACTGTAAATGGGTAGATTATACCATCTCTAAATTTTATCCAAAAAAAGTTCTTTGAAAAGAAAACATGATGAGAACACTGAATCTTGAGACTCATTCCTAAAGTTGTGTACACAGAAAAATCTCAACTTTGGAAACAAAGGCACAACAGCATTAAAACTAATTTTACTCACTAACTTGTTTACTGAGACGCTAACTCTAAAATTACCCACCAGTGAGGTATCTGTTCTGACTGATCCTAACCACTTTTGTCCAACTTTGTTGGTCTTTCATTTGAAACCAAAAAGCATTTTTGTGGGTATATATGCCTGGAGAATCCCAGGGATGGGGGAGCCTGGTGGGCAGAGTCAGACACGACTGAGTGACTTCATTTTTACTTTTCACTTTCATGCATTGGAGAAGGAAAAGGCAACCCACCCCAGTGTTCTTGCCTGCAGAATCCCATGGAGGGATAAGCCTCATGGGCTGCCGTCTATGGGGTCACACAGAGTCGGACATGACTGAAGCGACTCAGCAGCAGCATAGGCAAATTTAAATAAAACTTTGTCTTCTGATCATACTAAAGTAGCTTTATTATAAATAAGACATGGATACTTTTAAAATGGCTTTTAATGAGGATCTTTTTAAATTTGTAATCAACCTGCAGCATCATACTTCTTAGATAAATTTTCTCTGATATCATACATCTAAAATGCTTCAAAAAAATCTCATACTCTCAGTTATCTCATTTCCTGTATAACATGTCCATTCCATCCTCAGAATACTTAGAAAGAGCTGCCCTAACAAAGAACTCATTATGTTGTTATCCTTCATCTGTTATATTGTTTATCTTATTTTTTACTCTGTGTATTAATAATCTTACCAAGTAACAATTATGTACTTTTACTGACAGAAATACCACTTACCTGTTGTTTGTTGTTCAGTTGGTCAGTCGTGTCCAACTTTTTAAGATCATGTGGACTGCAGCATACCAGGCTTCTTTCCAGTTCTTCACCATCTCCTGGAGCTTGTTCAAACTCATGTCTATTGAGTCAGTGATTCTGTGCATCCATCTCATCCTCTGTTGCCCACTTCTCTTCCTGCCTTCAATCTCTCCTAGCATCAAGGTCTTTTCAATTGAATTGACTCTTCATATCAGGTAGCCAAAGTTCTGGAGCTGCAGTATCAGTCTTTCCAATAAATATTCAGGGTTGATTTCCTTTAGGATTGATTTCCTTTAGGTTTGTTCTCCTTGCAGTCCAAGGGATGCTCAAGAGTTTTCTCCAACATCACAGTTCAAATAGACTATGATTCATATTATTAAATCATGAAGTATATTTTAGAATGTACCACATTTTAAAAATAAAGTTTCTTTCATTATTTAAATATTTGAACCATATTCTATAGTTTTTTGAGACTCTGAGTGTTCAAATCCACTTAATAGACAGAGTAGGCAGAAAATATGCTGAACTAAGATAAGTATTTTGCTTAAGGGACAATTGGACTTCTCTAAATCTGTCACTTCATATCCTAAATTTTATGAAATTACTACATAAAATTCTGGATTTCATAGTAATTAAATCAATCAATCAACTCTTTGTCAAAAGCAAATCAGTCTTTATTAATAACTTGGCTCCTAAACTTAGCTGCACTTTACAACTTTCAAGATCAAATCAATCATAGGGCAAAAACTAATATACGAATGTATATTTTCCAAAGATTTTATGATGTAACTCTCTTTTTTTAGACATATTCTGAATCTTTGCTAAAATAAATATAATTATTTATGATCTGACCTATAGTTTTAAAATTAACAGAGATGAGTGTTTTGCTGGTAGTAAAATGATTTTAGAGTCAGGAGAATATACAGCTAGCTGTCTTGATAATGAGAATTATCACGAAACAAAACTTTCAGTTCAGTTCAGTCCAGTTGCTCAGTCATGTCCAACTCTTTGCGACCCCATGGACTGCAGCATGCCAGGCCTCCCTGTCCATCACCAGCTCCCAGAGTTTACTCAAAGTCATGTCCATTAAGTCAGTGATGCCATCCAACCATTTCATCTTCTGTTATCCCCTTCTCATCCCACCTTCAATCTTTCCCAGCATCAGGGTCGTTTCCAATGAGCCAGTTCTTCACATNGCAAATCAGTCTTTATTAATAACTTGGCTCCTAAACTTAGCTGCACTTTACAACTTTCAAGATCAAATCAATCATAGGGCAAAAACTAATATACGAATGTATATTTTCCAAAGATTTTATGATGTAACTCTCTTTTTTTAGACATATTCTGAATCTTTGCTAAAATAAATATAATTATTTATGATCTGACCTATAGTTTTAAAATTAACAGAGATGAGTGTTTTGCTGGTAGTAAAATGATTTTAGAGTCAGGAGAATATACAGCTAGCTGTCTTGATAATGAGAATTATCACGAAACAAAACTTTCAGTTCAGTTCAGTCCAGTTGCTCAGTCATGTCCAACTCTTTGCGACCCCATGGACTGCAGCATGCCAGGCCTCCCTGTCCATCACCAGCTCCCAGAGTTTACTCAAAGTCATGTCCATTAAGTCAGTGATGCCATCCAACCATTTCATCTTCTGTTATCCCCTTCTCATCCCACCTTCAATCTTTCCCAGCATCAGGGTCGTTTCCAATGAGCCAGTTCTTCACATCATGTGGCCAAAGTATTGGAGTTTCAGCTTCAGCATTAGTTCCTCCAATGAATAGTCAGGACTGATCTCCTTCAGGATTGACTGGTTAGATCTTGCAGTCCATGGGACTCTCAAGAGCCTTCTCCAACACCACAGTTCAAAAGCATCAAGAAAACTTTGGGCCTCATAAATCTTAAGGAGTCATGATCAGTCTATTTCATGGGTCTTCAAATGATGAAAAATTCAGCTTATTAACATGAGCATTCTAGATCCACTCTATCCAGGACTCACCCTTTCTTTCTGTGTCTACATTCTTAGGTAATCTTCAGCCTTACTCAGAATTTCATGCACACTCAGAAGAAATCCATTCTTTCAGCAAAATATACAACTATCTGTGATAGTTAATTTTATTCATCAGCTGGGTTAAGTGATGCCCAGACAGCTGGTAAAATGTTATATCTGGGTATTTCTGTGAAGATATTTCCAGGAGAGATCAGTATTTGAATAAGTAGACTAAGGAAGAAAATTCAACGTCACCAATGAGATTTGGCATCGCCCAATTTGTTGAGAGCCTCTGTAGAACAAAAAGAGGAGGATGGGTGAATTTTTTGTCTTTGATTGAATTGGAACAACCATTTTCTCATGCCCTCAGATGTCAATATTCATGGTTCCTATGCTTTCAGACTCAGACTGAGACTTATACTGTTAGCTTCTTTATTCTTAGACTTTCAGAGTTGGACTGGGATACATCCACCTCCAATTTTTCTGGGCCTCCAGCTTGCAGATGGTAGATTATGGATTTGCTCAGCCCATGTAATCTCAGCCTTCCATAACTGTGTAAGCCAATCCCTCATAATAAATCTACATATACTCTAACTCTATCTCTCCTATTGATTCTGTTTTTCTGGGGAACTTCCATTAGTATTTATTCAGTTCAGTCACTCAATCATGTCCGACTCTTTGTGATCCCATGAATCACAGCATGCCAGGCCTCCCTGTCCATCACCAACACCCGGAGTTCACTCAGACTCATGCCCATCGAGTCAGTGATGCCATCCAGCCATCTCATCCTCTGTCTTCCCCTTCTCCTCCTGCCCCCAATCCCTCCCAGCATCAGAGTCTTTTTCAATGAGTCAGCTCTTCGCATGAGGTGGCCAAAGTACTGGAGTTTCAGCTTCAGCATCATTCCTTCCAAAGAAATCCCAGGGCTGATCTCCTTCAGAATGGACTGGTTGGATCTCCTTGCTGTCCAAGGGACTCTCAAGAGTCTTCTCCAACACCACAGTTAAGCATCAATTCTTCGGCGCTCAGCTTTCTTCACAGTCCAACTCACATTCATATATGACCACTGGAAAAACCATAGCCTTGACTAGATGGACCTTTGTTGGCAAAGTAATGTCTCTGCTTTCGAATATGTTATCTCGGTTGGTCATAACTTTCCTTCCAAGGAGTAAGTGTCTTTTAATTTCATGGCTGCAGTCATCATGTGCAGTGATTTTGGAGCCTCCCAAAATTGATTAGCATAGCACCTAATAAATACAAGACATGCTAGCAGTAAACATGACCAGTAGAACATCATGAATCTTACATTCTAAGGTGATGAAGTGAAGCAAGGTGGATAAATAAGTAAACCAACACATATGCAACAGGGAATCAGGCAGTATAAGTGCTGTGAAGAAAACTTGAAATTATGTGTAATGAAAGAATTTGTGTTTAGGTGAAGGTTGCTTCACCTCGGATGTCAAAGAACACATTTCTGAATAAAATAAAAGTGTTAAGTTAGCTGACTTTGGAAGAATAGCATTCCAAACAAGAAGAGAAACACCAAAAGCCTTGAGGTAGCATTTTTCAAGAACAAGAACTGCAATCCAGGCAGAGGATAGTCAGCTAGACAAAAAGAGTTTAGGGAATCAAGGGTAGGCTCAAAAATACATGTGTTGCAGTCCTAACCCCTAGTACCACAAAATGTAATTGTTGTTGGCAGTAGAAGGTAAAGTTTAAAAGGAAGAAAACAAGGAATTAAGGAAAGGAGAAATGAAAGAAGAAAGAAAGGAAGAAAGAGAAGCAGGGGAAGGAAGGTAAAAAAAGAAGAAAAGGAAAGAAAAAGGTATATAGGTAAAGGCCTTAAGATCATTCCTTTAATACATATTTTGTAAGTATATTTTTAAGACATTTCAGTTTAATTCTAAATGACTCTAAACTGGGAAATCATCTTCTACACAGGGTTTGAAATTAATACTAGAGAATTATGAACAATCTTTCTTAAGGAATATTTTATTTAAACATTTTGAATGCCATTTTCATGGAAATAGATTGTTTGCAAATGCTTAATAGGCATAAAAAGGCAAATTATGATTTTATGTTACTTAATATGAGCTTTCATTAACACACAGATTTCTCAAAATTGCATAGAATTGGAAGTATTCAATTAAAGAAAATAAAATTATACCAAATAAGAAATTAAAACAGAAATTTATTTTATTCTGGTACATTGACAGCAATAGGACAGAAAGCACAGAACAAGTTTGGATAGCCAGTTTTGCCTTGAAACAAAGGACTTGGAGAGTTTTTTAGTTCTGGGGTGGGCTAGTAGAAGCATTGGAGAACAGAGATTGTTAGATGGGAGTTAATGAACAGCATATGTTGAGTACATTGAGTGATTCTCTTTATTGATTTTTTAAAATTTTATTTTAATTGAAAGAAAATTGCTTTACAATGTTGTGCTGGTTTCTGCCATACAACAATGCAAATTATCCATAATTATACATATATACCCCTTCTGTCTTGAACCTCCCTCCCTTCTCCCGATTCCACCCCTCTAAGTTATCCCAGAGTACCAGGCTGGGCTTGCTCTGTTATACAGCAAGTTCCCACCAGCTGTCTACTTGACACATGAGAGTGTATGTATGTTGATGCTGCTTTCTCCATTCATCCCACTCTCTCCTTTCCTGTACTGTGTCCACGAGTCCATTCTCTACACCAGCATCTCCATTCCTTCCCTGCAGATAGGTTTCAGTTCAGTTCAGTTCAGTTCAGTCACTCAGTCGTGTCCGACTCTTTGTGACCCCATGAATCGCAGNAGCTGAAGCTCCAGTACTTTGGCTACCTCATGGGAAGAGTTGACTCATTGGAAAAGACTCTGATGCTGGGAGGGATTGGGGGCAGGAGGAGAAGGGGACGACAGAGGATGAGATGGCTGGATGGCATCACTGACTCGATGGATGTGAGTCTGAGTGAACTCGGGGAGTTCGTGATGGGCAGGGAGGCCTGGCGTGCTGCGATTCATGGGGTTGCAAAGAGTCAGACACGACTGCGACTGAACTGAACTGATCTCTATCTGTTTGTGTCATCTTTGATTTCTTTCATCATTGTCTTATACTTTTCCGCATCCATGTCTTTTGTCTCTTTAGGTAGGTTAATTCCTAGGTATTTTGTTCTTTTTGTTGCAATGCTGAATGGAATTGTTTCTTTAATTTCCCTTTCTGATTTTTCATTGTTAGTATATAGGAATGCAAGGGATTTCTGTGTATTAATTTTATATCCTGCAATTTCACTATATTCATTGATTAGCTCTATGAGTTATTGTTGAGTTTGCAAATATCTGGTGGTTGGGGGCTGATTAGGCTATTTGTGCTTGCTAATTAGTGTTCATGGATATTAGGCTCCTCCCTTCTTATAGAGACTGGGAGATAGGGGTTCTGTCTTCCTTAATGATTACATTTCAAAGGAATGGCTCCTAGGTCCTTCAGAAAGAAGTCTCTGTGCTATAAAACTGGCAAGAGTCTGGGAGAATATTTAATATTCTTTTTAAAAGGTGAGAACGTTTACAATTGCAAGTTTTCTAAAGTCACTATTCTAAGGGAAAGGAAGTCAAGGACATGCAGTCAGTTAGAAACCTATCTAAATCTAAATGAAACTAAGGGGAACATTGCAGCTGTCTTGGTCAACTATAATGTGGGTTAGATTAGGTGCTCTAAATAAATTTATTATTTAAAAGTAATTCTATATTTAATACTCTATAGCTATGTAATTTTAGGATATGATATTCAATTTTTGTGAAAATTAGGTATATCAGAAAACTCTTTACACTTCTCAATTCTTGTATTTAGAAGGGAGTATTTTCACAAAAGGGTTTGCATTCAGGTAAGAGATTCATGACTTTGAAGATCAGGCTACTTGTGACCCAAATCTGACATTTAAGAGCTGTGTGACCTTATGTGAATGAATTAGTTCTTTCTTGTAAAATGGAGATAAAAATAGCCATCTTCCATAGCCTTTAACTAGATATGAAAAGCTACTACTGAAAAACAGGTAACTGACTAGCACACAGAAGACTGCCACCAAATTCAAGTCACCTTCACTTAGTATCTATGGAACTGCTGTAAAGAAAGACTAGAATAGAAAATATAACCATTTTTTACAAGGGTAAAAGTGCTGTGTTGTCCTCTATCTCTTTTTCCCTCCAAACACATGTAATTGTATCTTGTACAACTGAATGTTTAGAGCAAGGGCCTGAAGTCATCAGTTTGGAATTTCCACAGTGACATTTGTGACCTTAATTGAACCTCTAGGCCAAAGTTTCTCCATTTGTCAATTAAACATAATATTGGAAAACATCTCTCCTTCACAAGAGTGCTTTTAGCATTACTGTAAAGAAGAATCTTTTCAAAGCACACAAAATGAAAATACTCTATTGTTATTAAATAGGTGATGAAATGTTTATCATTCATTGTCGGTTATAAAAGTCTATAGCTTTAGGAAGCAAAGACTCTCTTGAGCATCTTAGCAAAAAAAAACAAAACTGTTTAATGGCAGTTGAATTACTTGCAAAATTGGAGAAAGAAAAAAGATCACTGAGAAAACTCAGTATTCCTATGGAGAAAGAATGAGCTATTACACCTTGTTGTTGATATTGTTCTTCAGTTGCCAAGTCATGTCCCACTCTTGGTGACCCCATGAACTGTAACCCACCAGGTTCCTCTGTCCATAGCTTTCCCAGGCAAGAAGACTGGAGTGGGTTGCCATTTCCTTCTCCAAGGGATCTTCCTAACCCAGGGATTGAACCTGCCTCTCTTACACTGTAGGCAAATTCTTTACAACCAAGCCACTTGGGAAGCCCAAGTTATATTATACCTTAGTAGAATATATATAACACTGGAAGAAAATGTAGATAGTCTCATTTCTTGACCATTTATATATGAGGCAAGCACTACACAGGGATATAGCCAAGACATTTCCTTTTTTGTGCAATACATTGTCAAAGTGTATATCTTAAAAAGAATCTAATTTTGTATTTGGAAAGTCAGGGTCTTTAACCACATTAAGAAACTAATACTTACTAATTAATTTGTGGCATGTATATTTAATACATTGATAACTTATATAACCTATAAAAGTTTTAAAATATACAAGAGATCAACTGAATATTGAACAAAACCTCTTCCATATTTACAAAATTTGCTTGGTAAGCTATAAAATTTCAGTTCGAGAAGAGATGAATTTTTCATCTAGGATATGCAAGTTTTGTTATGAAAATTCATGTTTTAAATAAGATCAGTACTTACTGAAAAGATAATACAGTTTAATCTTCTTTCAAGCAGGTTATCCTTGAAATACTAAATGCATTAATTATAAATGATTCTTAAAAATTCTTCAAGGTGTCATAAGTTTTAAAAAGCTAGATACTTTCACTTAAAAGTAATGACAGATCTTAATGAGTAATAACTATTTAGATAGAGAAAAGAGTACAAAAGGAACTGAACTCAGCTTCTACTTGTGTGGAAATGACTGGGTATTCTACAGGAAAAATGGAGAAATAGGAAAGAGGTTGAACACAAACTCAGTAGAGCTACATAAGTGAAAAATTAAGAAGAGATCAGCCCATGTGAAACTACCTGGGTTTGCTGACATTTATTGAAAGTTAGGCTCCTAACTTTCCACTGAAATTGGGACATAGGGGCCTATCTTCAGATGTTTGCTGAAACAGTTAAACTATATTGATAGCCTTGACTTGTCTCAGCAGGCACTTTAAAAAAGATTAAGGTCATCCTGGGGATGCAGCCTTGAGCTTTTAGATGTGGTTTGACCTCTTGATCACAAGGCCTATAGTCTAAATGAAAATAAAAGTGGTAAAGAAAGAGTTAAACTATTATAACTGCTATGATGAAAGTCTGTATAATGTGAATTGCAAATATCAGTAGAAGTCAACTTTACCTGGGCAATGAATATTAATAAAAGAGGTAGTGTTAGAGGTGAACCTTGATGATGAAGTAGATATTCTTCATGTAGACAGTGACAGGAAAAGTACTGTGTATGAAGGATTCAGAATGAGAAAAACTGCATATATATTAAATTCTACAGCATATCTTAGAAATGAATGTGGAAGAATAGACTCCGTGAGTGGGATGGAGACTCAGAAGGAGGGGAGACAGTTTTTAAGGTAAGCAAACAGAATTAAATGGTGAAGGAACAAAATATGCCTCTGTGTCACAGTACCCAAACTATACACCAATGCACCCCAGCATAGCACAGAAAACTCCTAGGAGTGCTACGGAACACTTTACATTCCAGGAGGAAACACTGAAATATCTGTGTCATACCATACAGATTACCACTATTAAGTTGTCAGAATTAACTATTTAATAAATGGGATATTTATTTCACTGAAGGGTGCTTTGAAGAAAATAAGTACAATGTGACAGGTTACAAGAGCCAAGAAAGTTTAGCCACTAGCCACATCCTTATGGCAGAAAGTGAAGAGGAACTAAAAAGCCTCTTGATGAAAGAGAAAGAGTGAGTGAAAAAGTTGGCTTAAAGCTCAACATTCAGAAAACGAAGATCATGGCATCCAGTCCCATCACTTCATGGCACATAGATGGGGAAACAGTGGAAACAGTGTCAGACTTTATTTTTCTGGGCTCCAAAATCACTGTAGATGGTGACTGCAGCCATGAAATTAAAAGATGCTTACTCCTTGGAAGGAAAGTTATGACCAACTGAGATAGCATATTGAGAAGCAGAGACATTACTTTGCCAACAAAGGTCCATCTAGTCAAGGCTATGGTTTTTCCAGTGGTCATGTATGGATGTGAGAGTTGGACTGTGAAGAAAGCTGAGCACTGATGAATTGATGCTTTTGAACTGTGGTGTTGGAGAAGACTCTTAAGAGTCCCTTGGACTGCAAGGAGATCCAACCAGTCCATTCTGAAGGAGATCAGTCCTTGGTGTTCTTTGGAAGGACTGATGCTAAAATAGAAACTCCAGTACTTTGGCCACCTCATGCAAAGAGCTGACTCATTGGAAAAGACTCTGATGCTGGGAGGGATTGGGGGCAGGAGGAGAAGGGGAGTACAGAGGGTGAGATGGCTGGATGGCATCACTGACTCAATGGGCGTGAGTCTGAGTGAACTCCAGGAGTTGGTGATGGACAGGGAGGCCTGGTGTGCTGTGATTCATGGGGTTGCAGAGTCAGACACGACTGAGCAACTGAACTGAACTGATAATGACTTTTCATTTTATTTTATAAGAAACAGAAAGCCAGAAGAGTTTCAAGAAGGGGAACCAAATGGACAAACTTGGGCTTTGGAAATATTTTTCTGATAACACTGGCAAGCAAACATTAGAGGGTTGCCATTTTGGAGATGTAGAGACAATGTTAATATTATTCTAAGTAGACCAGAAAGAGACAGTGAGATGTCTAATGAATGAAGATCTATAAAGTAGTAACTACTATCACTTAGGCAAGTGGCTCTTAGCTTCCTTGTTCCTTTGAAATGTTAGAAGTCCTTGGCAACACTTTTTCTTTTTTTCCTCTCGGCTGCACTGGGTCTTCATTGCTTTGTGCAAGGGCTCTCTCTAGTCGCAGCGGGGAGAGGCTACTCTTCATTGTGTTGCAGGAGTCTGTCTTGCAACGGCTTTTGTGGCTTCTTTTGTTGCGGAGCACAGGCTCTAGGCACACAGAATTCAGTAGCTGTGGCACATGGGCTTAGTTGCTCCACATGTGGAATCTTCCTGAACCAAGGATGAAACCTGTGTCCCCTGCATTGGCAGGCAGATTCCTATCCAATGCTCCACAAGGGAAGTCCAGTAACACTCTTGTAGTTATTACATTAACTATTGCTTAGCTCGGAGAAGGCAATGGCATCCTAGTTCAGTACTCTTGCCTGGAAAATCCCATGGGTGGAGGAGCCTGGTGGGCTGCAGTGCATAGGGCTGCTAAGAGTCGGACACGACTGAGCTACTTCACTTTTTTCACTTTCCTGCATTGGAGAAGGAAATGGCAACCCACTCCAGTGCTCTTGCCAGGAGAATCCCGGGGACGGGGGAGCCTGATGGGCTCCCGTCTAGGGGGTCGCACAGATTCGGACACAGTGACTGAAGTGACTTCGCAGCAGTAGCAGTATTGCTTAGCTGTTCTTTTAGTAGCATTTCCTCTTTATGTTTCTTTTTAAATCTGTACTTCACTGTCTTATAGATATTGAATAAAGTCATTTACAGTCTTAGACAAAGCAGTGGTCTGACACAGAGCGACATTCTTGTTTGCTTGTCCCAGTAAAAACGATATATTGAAAATGCTCGGCTGACAACATATTACACGTTTAACTTACTTTGCAAGGAAAGTTAATATTCTACTAATTAAGAACCAGTGACCTTGACTGATCAGCCTAATGGAAGCCAGTACCAGAAGTATTTCCTTAGTACATATGATTTATAAAATGTTTTCATTTCTATGCATAATTCCTAGTTGCCCATGCACTGAATCTTCACTTCCTGATGAAAACATGGTTTTGTAAGATCATTTTATGCCGTTAGTAACCTGAGGCCTATATTAAGAGCGAGTTCAAAGCATGTTACAGCTACTATTTAGTGGGTGCTTTCCATGATTCAGGCACATTTTTAACATTTAATGTGCATTATTTTACTTAATTCCTATACCGATTCTATGATGAAGGTGCCTGATTCAAATGCCCAGTTTACACATGAGGAAACTGAAACACATCCAAGTGTGCCAGGTCACATAGGTATGAAGGTGAGTCTAAGATACACACTTAGGCTTTGTGACTCCACAGCCTATAGATTTAACAACTACACTATAACTCTTTCATGTGAGAACAGTAATTAAAGTTTGTGTATGATTATTTTTAAAGAATATTTACCTGTAGGCTCACGAGATAATCGGGAAAGGAAAGTGAAAGTGAAGTCGCTTAGTCGTGTCCGACTCTGTGCGACCCCGTGGACTGTAGCCCACCAGGCTCCTCCGTCCATGGGATTCTCCAGGCAAGAATACTGGAGTGGGGTGCCATATCCTTCTCCAGGGGATCTTCCATTTTACCACATACCCCTGCCTTCACCTATGCATATATTCCTTCATTATCAACATCCCCCACAAAAGTGGTACGTTTGTTATAATTGATGACCCCACATTGACCTGTTCTAATTATCCAAAGTTATAGTTTACCTGAGAGTTCGCTCTTGGTGTTGAACATTCTATAAGTTTGGACAAACATGATGTGTATTCACCATTAGTATCATACATATTATCCAACTCTGAAAATTTTCTGTCATCCTCTTCTTCATCCTTCCCTCCCCCTAGGCCCTGGCAGTGACCATTTTATTGTTTCTATGATTTTTCCTTTTCCAAAAGGTCATATAGTTGGAGTCATACAGTCTGTAGCTTTCTCAAATGGGCTTTTTTTCACTTAATAATATATGTTTAAGGTTTCCCCATGTCTTTCCTTGACTGATAACATAGTTTTTTTTTTTTTTTTTTTTTTAGTTCTGAATGATGCTTTATTGTCTGGGTATACCATGATTTATTTATTCATTCACCTACTGAATAGGGCTTCCCTGGTGGCTCAAACAGTAAAGAATCTACCTGCAATGCAGGAGACCAGGGTTTGATCCCTGGGTTGGGAAGATACCCTGGAGAAGGAAATAGCAACTCACTCCAGTATTCTTGCCTGAGAAGCCCTGCACAGAAGAGGCTGGTGGGTTACAGTCCACGTGATCACAAAAAGCTGGACACCACTGAGCGACTAACACTTTCACTTTCACATTGAAGGACATCTTGGTTGCTTCCAAAGAACTCTGGGAGTTGGTGATGGACAGGGAGGCCTGTCGTGCTGTGATTCATGGGGTCACAAAGAGTCGGACACGACTGAGTGACTGAACTGGACTGAACTGAATAAAGTGGCTATAAAATCCTTCATTTTTTTGTGGTCATAAATTTTTCAAACCCTTTGGGTAAATACCAAGGAGCAGGATTGATGGGTTGTATGGTTTGAATATGTTCAGTTTCATTAAAAAAAAAAAAAAGCCAAACTATCTTTCAAATTGGCTGCACCATTTTGAAATCCCACCAACAATGTGTGAGAATTCTTGTTGCTCCACGTCCTCAGCACAGTTTAGTGTCATCAGTGTTCTGGACTTGGACCACCATTCTAATCGATGTGTGGTGGTATCTCACTATTTTAATTTATATTTCTCTGATGATATGACATGGATCATCTTTCCATATGCTTATTTGCCATCTGTATATCTTCTTTGATGAGGTGTCTGTTAAGGTCTTTAAGCCTTTTGCCTTTTCTTTGCTGTTGAGAGTTATATTTTATATGGTGGGAATTTTTAGAACTTCAAGCCCAGGAGATAGTATCTCAAGTGACCCTGCTCTCTGAGCCCATTTTTTAAATATTGCCATTTGTTTTTTATTCTTGAGTTTTAGAAATCATTGCATATTTTGGATGATAGTCCTTTATTGGATGCCTGTGGCATATGTTTTCTCCTCATCTGGTGACTTACCTTTCTCATTCCCTTGAGTAATTATATATTTTAACATCAAGTTATATATACCAATTTACAAAGCTCTTTGACCTAGATTAATTAGATAAAATATTGTTGATATTGTTTTTAGAGAAAATATTATTGTGACTGTGGAGAGATACATTAATAAAAACAAGCTGGACGAGTGCAGTTAGAGGGAGATTGCCTAAGAAAGGTGGCCTCATTTGTTGTAATGTTTTGGTGTCACTTGCCTAGTCCTTAGGTTAATGGATTAAAAAAACTTGGATATCACAGTTCTTTCATATTTATAAGGTCCTCTGGTGTTGGACTATTACTAAAGCACTCTTGCCGGGAGAATCCCATGGATGGAGGAGCCTGGTAGGCTGCAATCCATGGGGTCGTGCAGAGTCGGACACGACTAAAGCAACTTAGCAGCAGCATGAAACATGTATGTTAACTTGGAATATTACTATTAATACATAGACACAGATATACTAGCCCAGTCACCAGAATTCTAAAGATGTCTGAATGGCATTACCAACTCAATGGACATGAGTTTGAGTAAACTCTTGGAGCTGGCAATGGACAGGAAGGTCTGGCATGCTGCAGTCCATGGAGTCACAGAGTTGGACACGACTGAGCAACTGAACTGAACTGAACCTGGGTTCTTCCTTTATCACATCAGGGTGCTCAGGACAAAGACTTGAAAAATAAAAAATAATTAGAAGATTACATGCTGACCATATAATTAGATTAGAGAGAAAAAGAGTGTCTTGGGATGTAATTCATTCATGTCATGATGTGACCTGAATAGGGCTTACCTCGTAGCTCAGTTGGTAAAGAATTCACCTAAAATGCTGGAGACCCTGGTTAGATTCCTAGCTCAGGAAATCCCAGGGGGAAGGGATAGGCTACCCACTCCAGTCTTCTTGGGCTTCCCTAGTGGCTCACATGGTAAAGAATCTCCCTGAAATGTGAGAGACCTGGGTTCAATCCCTGAGTTGGGAAGATCCCCTGGAGGAGAGCATGGCAACCCACTTCAGTATTCTTGCCTGGAGAATCCCCATGGCCAGAGGAGCCTGGTAGGCTACTGTCCATGGGGTCGCAAAGAGTCAGACATGACTGAGCGACTAAGCACAGCACAGCACATGGCCTGAATATTTGTCACTGTCTTATAACACAGATGCAGATATCCTTCAAGACTGAGATGAGCCGGCGTGGGGTGAGGTTCACAGAGCAAGTGGGTAATTGGGAATGTGGCAGATATTCAAGGATAAGAGAAAATTATTTCTCAGAAGTAAAAATATTTTGAAATATCTATCTATGGTTAGTAAGTATACAGAGATTAAGAACGAGAATTATAAGAAAGGATGAAGCAGGATTATATAATGAATGGACATCTCACTAAAGAGTCTGGATGTTTTCCTGAAAATATCAATAGGTTTCATGTTTATTTAGCTTTATGACAGGATACAGGGCAGGAAAACAAAGGGCTGTAACGTCTTCAGCTTATCTTCTTCTCCCTCAGCAATGACATGTGTATAGGTATTTTTATCTCACCACAAGGATGTTTGGGTCCCACTAATGAGAGCCAATGTACATAGGGGTCCCCTTGTCACAGAAGTTACAAGCTATATCTTCCATCAGTTCTTTAAACCGTTTCATTCTTCATTCCCAAACCTGCTGTAGTTCTCCCACCCCAGAGCTGACTTCACAAAACAAACAGGAATACCATTTCTCATTTTTCTCAGCTCCACTCCTTCCAAGGAAAGAGTGCTGTGGAAAACTGAGATTGTTCTCTGAGAGGCTGCCTCAGATCGACTGACATTAAATTCTTTCTCTCAGCTTCACCCCCATGACCTCAAATCAATATTTTCACAAAATATATTCCTTAAGTTTTCTGTGATATTTTTTCGACTGACACATCTAATGTTTTACATGCAGGAAAACGCAAGCTAGCACAGCTATAACCATCAAGATTTGTGCTATCCAATAAAGTGTAGGTAACGTTTCTCTAAAATATGTTAATTTGAGCAATGTGCTTCCTAAATCTTTAGACACTTTTTAATCAGTTGCATGTTGCCCTCTCATTCACCAGTACTTGCATCTTTCAAAAATTATTAGAGACATTTATATGTGTGTTTTATTTCTCTAAAGCCAAATTTACCATTTTGTCAGGACAGTTTCCTAAGGGGTAATGTCAATTGGGGGTTTTAAATTGATTTCCCAAAATATCTTTTCATTCTGGGGGTCATCATTAGTATCCATTTCATTTTCTTTAATTTCCATATGTAAGCCCATAAAATACTTTATTATGCCATATAGCAATAGATGAGACACTAAAGCAATGCTTAGCACACAAACCACTTGTTAATATTACACCAAACAGCAGTCGATAAGATAGTACAATAATACTTAGCACACCAAACATTTGCTTGTATTGCAGTGTAATTTCCCAATCCTTCCCAGCAGAATCATCTCTTGCCCATAGGCTATATATTTTCAGTGACAGGGATGGTCACTAGAGCACTCAATAAATTCAGGTTCCTTCTGGCCTGGAGCCCTAATCATACTCATCTGTGAAGGAACAGTTTTTATTGACACTGGTTCCCACATATTAATGTCGAGTACAACTCATTTACCCTGTAGAGAGAACACAGTGTTGTTGTTATATCTGCTCCTATCCACTAACTGTACAGCATGAAATGGTTCCTCTTTTCAAATTCATGGCACACATGCAATAAGGGAATGATAAAGAGTGTGCATTCCAGCAGTACCCTTCTATAATGTAGGTGGCCCTTTAGCATTTCAATGGCTGGTGTGGGCTCTAAAACACCCCAGCACTGCTCTTTAGACACAAAAGCCATCAAGCACAGTAGAGAGACCTTCTGGGTGAAAATACAGCCACTTCCCAGAGTTGTTACTGGGCAGAATGTACCAAGTGGCTTTTTCTTCCCTCCAGGTAGCAACAGAGCCTCACCAGGTCCTTCTTTCCCCATTCCTGGAAGTAGATGGTAGGGCCACAGAGATAAAAGATAACAGGTCAGTCTCTACTGGGCAATAAAGCTACATTTAAGGTGAGGCTTAGCTTGTTCACATTAGGCAAAGTGACCATCTAATCTAGAATTGCCTTAGGAGTAAATATAATTAAATGGAAAGGAATACAGTATCTAAAGGAGTAACGCTCCATTCAACTGGAAGAAGAGTAAATGCAGTCCTGGTCTAAACCACTAGATTATGGCCATGCCCGACTCTGAGGTGCAATCCTACGGACTGCAGCCCGCCAGGCTCTTCCGTCCATGGGATTCTCCAGGCAAGAATACTGGAGTGGGTTGCCATGCCCTGCTCCAGGGGATCTTCCCAACCCAGGGATAGAGCCTGTGTCTCTTACATCTCCTACATTAGCAGGCAGGCTCTTTACCACTAACACCACCTGGGAAGCCCAAACCACTAGATCAGATAACTCAAAAGAAAGGAAAGTTTTGTGAGTTGTGAAAAACAAAGATTTGTGCCACAGCTTCATTTCCCACTCATTTACTCCTATCACACAGAAACCTTCCCCAAAGGGTTTTCATATTCCAATGAAGCACATACTCACTGAGCCAGACTTTCTTATCCTTCTAAACATTTGCACACACTGTCATTCAAATCTGAATGTTTTAATTGCCAATTCTAATTTTCAATTAAGCCACTCCTGTGTAACTGATAGGAATCCATATCCATTATATATTGTGATTTTTGTCCCGTTCTGATAAACAGGCTATGGTGAAATGTTTTCCCTATGAAATATGAACATAGGACCCCAAACACTTATCTATTCCAGAAAAGACCCAATGAAATACCCCAAGAGCCATGAGCAGTGTTCTATGTAATTTGTCACTGATGGCCTTGATCCCGCGGAATTCTCCCAGTGCCATTTTTGGACATTTCTTTTTCTCTTGATAGCATTTAGGACAGTCTGCCACCATACTAGTGGCTTTCCTGAATAAAAATGGTATATGCCATTGTTTCATCCACAATGGCATTGCTTGAGCACTACTGTGCCAGCTCATCTCATATACCCAAATATTTTTCCCCAGGGGCAGACCAGGGCACCCGCCTTGGCTTTCCAGTGCCACAAACAGGTTCTCTTGGTGCACATCCACAAATGCAGTTCTCCCTAGGTGCTTCTGTAGGCTTATCCACAAAAGCACCCTTTCACACCAAGCTTCTCTTGTGTATGTATTCATCAAGGCACCATTTGCCTGCACATTTGTGCAATACAGCCCTGGGCCCTATATGCACCTCTATAGTCAAACATTTCCCTGAGGCCAAGAACCCAGTTTTTCCTGCTCTGTCGCATATGCTACTCTCAATTTCAGCCCACTGTGTATATTTACCACAAATGACCCTCAGGTAGCAGGGGCCTTCTATACCAAGTTCCACCATTCAGTAGAACTCCCACCAATGAATTCAGCAGGTGTTATACCTCAGTAGGTTTCAGACCCTATGACACAAAGAGTGAGTAAAATCTTCAGAAGCTCCACTGTAGAGGCAGAGATGCTAACCTACTCTTAGATGTTATGCACTCCCTCAGAGCCAATCTCTCTAACATGTTCCTAAATGCACTATTTATATTTTATCAGGAAACTTGTGCAGCTCCTTCCTATTGAGATCTCTTTATAATACATTCCATGACTTTAGAGGTAACTCAGACCTCAGTATAATCCAATGCTGCTCAGGTATGAGGGCCATTTCTACAAGAGCAAATGGTGTGCTAATACCTGACTCTCACATGAGCTCTTTTTAGACACAGTGTCAGGGAGTATATTGGTCTGGAAATTTAGCAATCACCTTCAAGTAGCATTCTAAAGCTTTTGCCAGGGATACATCCATGTGTGTTTTAGTAGTGGCCTTATCTAAAATTCCTGGCTGTTATGTCAAGATTATAAATCCAAGATGGGCAAATTGGGCTACCCTCTGCTCTGCACCACATTCAAGCCCATTTCATTCACTAGTCTCTTTGTAGATCAGGGCCAACAGGATTCCCAAATATGGCATATGTGTCCTCCAAAATTCAAACAGCCCTGTGAGGCTTTGTGTCTGTCTCTTACTAATAAAGACCCAGAAAGGATAGCAATTTGCTCTTCATTGTTTGTGAAATGCCTCTTTACGGAGAAGGCAATGGCACCCCCACTCCAGTACTCTTGCCTGGAAAATCCCATGGAAGGAGGAGCCCAGAAGGCTGCAGGCCATGGGGTCGCTGAGGGTCGGACACGACTGAGCAGCTTCACTCTCACTTTTCAGTTTCATGCATTGGAGAGGGACATGGCAACCCACTCCAGTGTTCTGCCTGGAGAATCCCAGGGACAGGGAAGCCTGGTGGGCTGCCGTCTATGCGGTCACACACAGTCGGACACGACTGAAGCGACTTAGCAGCAGCAACAGCAGTTGCAGCAGTAGCTGGTAGTCCTAGCCCAGATCATTTCTGAAAAAAGGACTGACTGAGCTGGGCCCTGAGGCTTAGCCAGATTATTCAAGGATCCTCAACCAGTCTCATGTCAACTATAGTTTTTAAATTACCCCACCTCCTGTCTCAACTTCCTTTCTGAGAAGGAAAGTATATTATCAACTTCATGAATCAATAGATAGGGCAGTAACTGAATCCTTACCTTAAAGGAAGATGGTAAAGTATATGTAATGTAATCTCATATACTGGGGAGATTCTGAGTCTATGACCAAATGCCAGCAACACTGGCCTGCTTAACTTCCTGATAATTCTTACCCTTTCTGGCACATAGAAACTTTAGGCAGAGTTGTTTTATTTCTGGGTTTTCTCACAGGCCAGAAAGGACTAAGATGGCAAGAACCAGTGTTCAGTAAGGACACTAGATCCCAAGACTTCTTTAATCAGGACCAAGACTTCCTGTTGCCTTCCTAGAAGGTGATACAGTTTACTCTTTGCTACAAAAAATGTTTAGGGGAATTATAAGGACCGACATTAAGCTGATCCAAACCTGACAACGGGCAGGTGTCCCCAACACTCAGCTACAGACCAGTAAGGGCAAGATCTATGTTCATGTATCATATCCTTTCCATTTATAGATTCAAGCAAAGGGAATGGCACTACTGGGTAGTTCTTCCTTTATCATGTTTCTTTCAGGAGTCTTACTCAGACCATGGTGCCTCCTATCACAACATCTCCATCTCTTCTTAGCTTCCTTTTTTGACCTCTTGGTGTTGTCCTCTTGCTCCCTGGAGATGTACAGTACATTATGTACCAATGTCCACTTATTTCAAAAAGTTTTTATCGACTCTAGGATATTCTGCTTTAACCAAAGCACACGGCCTTGGAATTTCCACTGGGGTAGGGCAAAATGTCCTAGCCTTCATGTTAATCCTCTATGATTTCTACTGCCTTAGTCACAGGGTACATTCAGCAGCCTGAATCAACAACTTTTGTTATTGTTCCCTAACAGCATCACTGGACTTAAATTCATCCAGGATGGGTTAAAGGGAGCACATCCCACAGGATTTACTAAGGAAAGCAGCTGTCCAGATATGGAGCAGATTTTCCTCTTTACAACTACTGTTA
Organism: Neotragus moschatus; assembly: GCA_006410615.1. Taxonomy (NCBI): domain Eukaryota; kingdom Metazoa; phylum Chordata; class Mammalia; order Artiodactyla; family Bovidae; genus Neotragus; species Neotragus moschatus. Next base: position 157,101 of record SJYA01001375.1, on the reverse strand, counting down.
GTGAGCTAGTCAATCTTTGAAAGAACACCTTAAATGTCTTCTTCTTTATCCCTTGTCCTAACTGCCACCTAATAATAAGTGTATCTAACTCACCCTTTCCTTAACTCTTTAGCTGCCTCTCTCCCAACCTGTCCCACTTTGCCTCTCTTTGACTTTTGTTTACCAGTAATCCAAGAGAGAAATCTATGTAATGCAGCTACCCTGGCATCAAATTCTCAGCAGAATCCCTTCTGTTTCTGGCATCACTATATTTTGACTCAAGGATCTGAAAGCCAAACCTATTTCTAACACCATTTTCTAACACCGCAGTTGTGGTTGTGGGTATGAGTTGGCAAGCAGATGTGAGAGGCACAGAGAGGATTTAACAGAGTACTGTATGCTCACTTGGCATCATGCAAGGGCATAACGCAGAACACGCAGCAAGTTCAGCTTCTCTATCTCATTTTCATCTCATTTAAGCAGCTATTCAGGTATACAAAAGAAGAGGCTTCATCCGCAGCCTCAGCCACATGGACAGGATGGCTGCCACAGATGAGAGCCAAGGGACATGTGGAGGGTGTGCAAGGGTACATCCTTGATACATAGAGGCTTCTCAGCCTCTATTCCCACCAACTTTTAGATCACAGTTATCACCTAGGCTTTTTGTTAACTCACAGCTCTTCCCTGCTGCCCCCTGCAACCCAAGGCAGATGTGTATAACCCAGACAACAAATGAGGCAGACAAAATATTCCTCATTTATCTTAACTCTACTGTTTCCAAGGAAACAGTACAATGAGAATTGAAGATTTTTCTGAAAGAGGCCAGATATTCAGAACTGGGAGTAACCCTTTATTCACAACAACTCTCTCTCTACATATATATGAAGTTGTTGTTTAGGCAAGAAATCTGGGCTAGAAACATGAATCTGAAAGCTGGCTGTATATACATGCCCACAAATGCTTGGAAATGGATGAATTAGCCCTTGAGGAATGAGTAGCTTGACCAGAGTTGTGGGCTTTCTATGAAACTCATAGAGTTTCTATGAAACTCATGTTAGAGCCATTAGGATGACTGGGTGAGCCTTTATATTCTTAGGTCAGTAGTTCTTAGCCAGAAAAAAAAGTCATCCCCTCCTGGCCCCCCACCTCTGGACTTTGAGCAGTGTCTGGACATTTTTTGATCACTGTGACTGAAGATGAGTACCACTGGTGACTCGTGGATAAAGCACAGGTATGCTGCTAAACATCCTGCAACACATAGAACAGAACTCCACGGTAAAGAATTGTCTTGTCCAAAATGTCAATAATACATGTGTATTAGTTCCTCAGTCATGTCCTACTCTTTGCGACCCCATGGACTATAAGCCCACTAGGCTCCACTGTCCATGGAATTCTCCAAGCAGGAGTACTGAAGTGGGTAGCCATTTCCCTCTTGAGGTGCTCTTCCCAATCTGTGGATCAAACCCAGGTCTCCTGCATTGCAGGTGGATTCTTTGCCATCTGAGCCACCAGGGAAGCCAAAGGTTAAAAAACCCTGTGCTAGCGACTTCACTTTCACTTTTCACCTTCATGCATTGGAGAAGGAAATGGCAACCCACTCCAGTGTTCTTGCCTGGAGAATCCCAGGGACGGGGGAGCCTGGTGGGCTGCCATCTAGAGGGTCGCACAGAGTCAGACACGACTGAAGCGACGCAGCAGCAGCAGCAGAGCACAGATTAGTCATTAGATGTAGGTCAGCCTAGAGAAAGCGATGCAGGTGAGGACACTCTTTTTTGAGGTGTCTGCTGGCGGCGTTTGCAGCGCCTGGGTGAGGCATTTGTTTCTGAGTAGGAATGCAGTAGTGCATCATGACATCTGCCATGTCTGTGGAAGCCCGCTTTTGACCACCTGTTGGGATCAGCAGTGTATTGATCATGCCTCTTTATTTTCTGTGAGTTCCAGTGCTTTGATATCTTGGAGTCTTGCTGACTCTGGAGAGACTGCCTTTTGCATGTGCCAGCCAGTTCTTAGGGATGATAAATGATTAGCTCAGGAGCACACTTTTGTATGCAAACCAACGGATCTCCTCACGCTTCACCTCTCCTCTCTCTCTCAGGGCCATTACCTTTCTTCCCTAATCATTCCAGATTGAGATACTATCTCCTTTCCCTACTCACCCCAGAGTTAGAAAGTTTGAGACAGCCGCAGAGCCTCTGACATTATTCAAACTAGCCAATCCTAAACCTGCTTTCCCTGCCATGCCTATCCCTTCACAAAGATATGGAAATAAAGGCTCTTGCCCAGGTTTTTTTTTCCTGTAACCTCTGCTTTCAGACCATCCCTGTGCTTCCTGACATGGGCCTGTATATCATGCTATGTGCCTCCTCTTGGGAACTGAGAGTAATAAGATATCTTTTTCACAGTAATCATCTTTTCTTTTGGCCTAACCATAACTAAATAATGAAACCTGCATTTTAAAACAAGTAGGTGACTTGTTTAATATATTAAATGATTAAATAATATATTAGATAATTAAAATATATTAGGAATGATTGTTTATTTTTAGTCAGTTTTTTGGCTTATTTTCTTCCTTTTATTTTTTTGTATTTAAAACATTTTTTTAAATAACAGAATGAGTGTTAATTTTTTCTACTATGAAGTGAAAATATTGTGACCCCATGGACTGTAGCCGGCCAGGCTCCTCTGTCCATGAGGATTCTTCAGGCAAGAATATTGGAGTGGGTTGCCATTCTTTTCTCCAGGGGATCTTCCTGGCCCAGGGATCGAACCTAGGTTTCCTGCATCGCAAGCAGATTCTTTACTGTCTTACTCACCAGGGAGTTGTAACTGAGTATTAATTTTTTACCCAGGCACATTTTTCTCTTTTAAAATCTGTTTATTCTCCATGATAAAAGTGTATTCACACCTGGTATTTGGCCATAAACATTATAGGTGAGTTGCTCTGGAGTTACTGACTGTCTATGTAGTTATTAGTATATCCCATCTTATGATTTTGAACCAAAGAGTTTATGGACATAAAGCTTCTATCAAATATTTAGTAACATATTCTCATTAATATTGTCTTGTAAACAATCAATAATCCCCCTTGATCCATGTAAATGAGCCATGTATTGTTTATTTCCAAATAATTAATTTTCAGCATTTAGTATTAATGACTATTCTTATATTATGATCTAATATCATAACATGCACAATTTCAGCTTTTCTGTAATTTAACTGTTTTGTGGCCTGTTATTTCTCCAGTAAATGATCCATTAGTTTTATTTGTTGGAGGTTTTTTAATCAGAGTTGCAGCTTCAGTATATGTGATTTCTAAGAATTTGCTGTTTTCTTCTATGTTGTCCATTTTATTGGCATATAACTGTTTGTAGTAGCCTCTTATCACCCTTCCTATTTCTGTGGTGTCAGTTTTAACTTCTCTAATCCATTAGCTTTTGGAAGGAAATATACATACCACCTATTTAGAACATACTTGGTCTGTCATTTAAATAAATTATAAACGAAATTATTATGTAGCCTTTATATTTTTACCATGTTTGCTACATGATTCTTTAAAACTTGGAAGATGTATCTCCAAAGCTGCATTATAATTTTCCAATTTTTCCTTGTAAAGTTTTATTGCACAGTTTTTACTTCAAATATTTTGTAGTTATTTCTCATATAAAGGTTTATGCCTCTAATATCTTCATGGTGAATGTATCATTTTCCAATATAAAATGACAGTCAATGTCTTCTGATTCTGTGATGATTTATTTGCCTCAAAATATAATATAGCTGATTTCAATATTACCCACTTTCTTTTGTTTTCCTTTATACAATGTATCTTTGGAAGATACATTTATTTTTTATTATCTTTTTATTATTTTCCTTATCTTTTTATTATTATTGGATGGGTCTTGGTGGAGGCTTCTGATAAAATGTGGTCCACTGGAGAAGGGAATGGCAAACTACTTCAGTATTCTTGCCTTGAGAACCCCATGAACAGTATGCAAAAGCAGAAAGATAGGACACTGAAAGATGAACACCCCAGGTAAGTATGTGCCCAATATGCTACTGGAGATCAGTAGAGAGTAACTCCTGAAAGAATGAAGAGACGGAGACAAAGCAAAAACAACACCAAGTTGTGAATGTAACTGGTGATGGAAGCAAGATCTGACGCTGTAAAGAGCAATATTACATAGGAACATGGAATGTTAGGTCCATGAATCAAGGCAAACTGGAAGTGGTCAAACAGGAGATGGCAAGAGTAACGTTGATATTTTAGGAATCAGCAAACTAAAATGGACTGGAATGGGTGAATTTAATTCAGATGACCATTATATCTACTACTGTGGGCAAGAATCCCTTAGAAGAAATGGAGTAGCCATTATAGTCAACAAAAGAGTCCAAGATGCACTACTTGGGTACAATCTCAAAAATGACAGAATGATCTCTGTTCATTTCCAACACAAACCATTCACAGCAATCCAAGTCTATGCCCTGACCAGTAATGCTGAAGAAGTTGAAGTTGAACGGTTCTATGAAGACCTGCAAGACCTTCTTAGGGGACTGGAATGCAAAAGTAGGAAGTCAAGAAACACCTGGTGTGACAGACAAACTTGGCCTTGGAGTACAGAATGAAGCAGGCCAAAAGCTAATAGAGTTTTGCCAAGAGAATGCACTGGTCATAGCAAACACCCTCTTCCAACAACTCAAGAGAAGACTCTACACATGGACATCACCAGAGGGTCAACACTGAAACCAGAGTGATTATATACTTTGCAGCCAAAGATGGAGAAGCTCTATTCAGTCAACAAAAACAAGACCAGGAGCTGACTGTGGCTCAGAACATGAACTCCTTATTGCCAAATTTCAGACTTATATTGAAGAAAGTAGGGAAAACCACTAGACCATTCAGGTATGACCTAAATCAAATCCCTTATGACTATACAGTGGAAGTGAGAAATAGATTTAAGGGCCTAGATCTGATAGACAGAGTGCCTGATGAACTATGGATGGAAGTTCGTGACATTGTACAGGAGACAGGGATCAAGACCATCCCCATGGAAAAGAAATACAAAAAGCAAAATGGCTATCTCAGGAGGACTTACAAATAGCTATGAAAAGAAGAGAAGTAAAAAGCAAGGGAGAAAAGAAAAGATATACCCATCTGAATGTAGAGTTCCAAAGAATAGCAAGAAGAGATAAGGAAGCCTTCCTCAGTGATCAATGCAAAAAATAAAGGAAAAGAACAGAATGGGAAAGACTAGAGATCTCTTCAAGAATATTAAAGATGGGCTCGATAATTGACAGAAATGGTATGGACTTAACAGAAGCAGAAGATATTAAGAAGAGGTGGCAAGAATACACAGAACTGTACAAAAGAGATCTTGATGACTCAGATTATCATGATGGTGTGATCACTCACCTAGAGCCAGACATCCCAGAAAGTGAAGTCAAGTGGGCATTAGGAACCATCACTATGATTAAAGCTAGGGGAGGTGATGGCATTCCAGTGGAGCTATTTCAAATCCTGAAAGATGATGCTGTGAAAGTGCCACACTCAATATGCCAGCAAATTTGGAAAACTCAAAGTGGCCACAGGATTGGAAAAGGTCAGTTTTCATTCCAATCCCAAAGAAAGGCAATGCCAAAGAATGCTCAAACTACTGCACAATTGTACTCATCTCTCACACTAATAAAGTTATGCTCAAAATTTTTCAAGCCAGGCTTCAGCAATACATGAACCGTGAACTTCCTGATGTACAAGCTGGTTTTAGAAAAGGCAGAGGAAGCAGAGATCAAATCGCCAACCACTGCTGGATCATGGAAAAAGCAAGAGAGTTCCTGAAAAAACATCTACTTCTACTTTATTGACTATGCCAAAGCCTCTGACTTTGGATCACAATAAACTGTGGAAAATTCTGAAAGAGATGGGAATACCAGACCATCTGACCTGCCTCTTGANACTTCGGACACCTCACACGAAGAGTTGACTCATTGGAAAAGACTCTGATGCTGGGAGGGATTGGGGGCGGGTGGAGAAGGGGACGACCAAGGATGAGATGGCTGGATGGCATCACTGACTCGATGGGAGTGAGTCTGAGTGAACTCTGGGAGTTGGTGATGGACAAGGAAGCCTGGTGTGCTGCGATTCATGGGGTGGCAAAGAGTCGGACAGTACTGAGCTACTGAACTGAACTGAACTGGGAGGGATTGGGGGCAGGAGGAGAAAAGGACTACAGAGGATGAGATGGTTGTATGGCATCACCAACTCAATGGACATGAGTTTGAGTAAACTCCGAGAGTTGGTGATAGACAGGGCGGCCTGGCATGCTGCAATTCATGGGGTCACAAAGAGTTGGATATGACCGAGTGACTGAACTCAACTGAACTGAGTGGTGTTGTATATTCTAGGAAGCAGCTGTTTCCTTCATGTTACAGGAAAATTATTTTAGTGTTGTGGCCAGTGCAGACATTGGGCATTGAGACCTAGAAGCTAAGGCAAATGACATTTAGGTTTACACATTACTTATCTGTTGTGATAGTTGATTATATATGTCAACCTGCCTGGATCAGGAGATGCTGATTTATTTCTGGCTGTGTTTGGGAGGTTGTGTCCAGATGTGATTAGCATCTGTATCTATGAACTCAGTAGAGTAGAGAAACTTCCCATAGTTGGCATCATCCAATACACAGAAGACCAGAATAGGACAGAAAAGAGTAGTGAGGAATTTGCCCCTTCTTTTCTACCTCAGTGCTTGAGCTGGGGCATCTCATTTCATCTTCTCTTACTCTTGGAGTGGGACTTACAGCACCAACTTCCCTTGAGTCTTGGGTCTTCACATTTAGACTGAATTATACCACTAGTTTTTCTGGATCCCTGCCTTGTAAGATGGCTGATTGTGAGTTTTCTCAACCTTTATAATCTCATGAGACATTTCCCTACAATCAGTCTATGTATCTATATCTGTCTAACCTACTGGCTCTGTTTCTCTGGAAACTACTTCCTTCCAAAGGCAAAGTATCGCTCATTACTTATGCTTCCTTTTTAAGTTCAAAGAAAATTGCCATTTGTAAAGATAATACTGGTTGCCTTGATTTGGGAGTTGTGAATATATTAATATTTTTATGGATATCATAGTTGGAATTTGGGAAGACTTCATCAAGCATTGCTAACAGAATTGATTCTGATGCTTATGCTCATTACTTTAAATGTACAGCACAAATCCTTACAATATTTTAGGTTACTGTAGCATTTACTCCAATAATTTGCATGATACTATCATCACCCAGTGATTTAAAATGGAACATTTTTTTTTACCTATAGGTCCCTATCAGCTTGTTTCCCATTTTCCTACAACTGGTGTCTCCTAACCCCCACACAACACTGCAGTTTCCAGAATAACCTGTTCTAATGACTTCTAGCCCAAGCTTTTGATAGTAACCTCTGTCACCTGTGCCGCTTGTCACGCTATAGTTTTGAAAAATTTGCCTTTGTTTCATTCTCACATATGAGTTACAACAGCTGGGCACTGTGTTTTCCCCTGAGGCCTCAAATCCCTCTCCTGGTTACTTACCCTGTATTTTAAATCCTCTGGGTTTACTTACCTCCTGAAACAATGGGAGGGGCTGTAATCTTGCCCTGTTCCAGGTCTGCTGCCTGGTCTGAGGAGGACACTCAGCTGCTGCCTGTCTGCCTCTCTGCCTTCTGGCTGCAATTTCTAAACCTGGTCCTCTCAGTAGGCTTCCTCTGACACCACAGCTTCTAAAGTTGCCATCTATTATGATTTTGTTTCAACATTATAACCTACTTCCTAAAATGCACTCTTCCTGACTCCTGGAAACAAGCTGTTTCAAAATTATCATTATACCTGGGTCAAGGTCGAGATTTCTCTAGGATTATCCAAACTCTATTTCCTAGGCCATAGTTGGTCATATTAAAAAATGAGAATGTGCCACATAAACAACATATTCTTATCTCTGGGATAGGCTTGATGTTTCCTTCTCTCTCCTTCCAGCCAAATCCATAGCTAGTCCATCAGGAAATACATTTCTAATTCCATTAGAAGACCCAGGATGAAGTCAACATTACCTTTTACCTAGAATAAAATAGCCTCTAAGGTTCTCCCCAAGTTCACTATTATCTCTTCCCCCATCTCTCTGCATGGAGAGCAAAGAGGATACAATCACCCCCTGTTTCAAAGCCTTCAGGGTCCTCCTCATTGTTTTCACTTAGGCCTTCTGAGCCTTTTCTTTGACTAATACCTTCAGCTTCAACTTCATTTCCAGTTACTCTTTCTCTCTCATTAAGTTCCAGCCATACTGGACTGCTTTCTGAATTGTGAAAGTGTGATTTATAGCTCTGTGTGTTCAGAACCCTTTCACCTTCACTCCTGTGGACAAATAGAAGTAAATCTATCCTTTAGGCACCAATTGATTTAATTAGTGGGCCTCTTCATATAGGACTGAACTTTCTGTTGGATTACTGTTATATTCTCTGAGAGCACCCTGTACTTTTTGTTAGTAACACTTCTAGCTTTTAAAAAAGTTCTTAGTTTCAACACTAGTTTGATATTTGGTTCTGCCATTATCCTGTAAACTTCATGATACTATTTGGTTCATCAGTTCCAGACTAGCCCTAGCAGTGTCTTGTACAAGTAGAGACTCAAAATATTTGGTCAATGAATGAAGGAAAATAGATGAATGTGAAATATAAATGAAATGTCAGCAATTTACCAATAACATTAACTATTTCTTATTAATAAATTATGTACTTAGTGACGGGGCTTCCCTGGTGACTCAGATGGTAAAGAACCTGTCTGCAACGCAGGAGACCTGCATTTGATCCCTGAGTCAGGAAAACCTTCTTGAAAAGGTAGTGGCAACCCCCTCCGGTATTCTTGCCTGGAGAATCTCACAGACAGAGGGGCGTGGCAGGCTACATACAGTCCATGGAGTGGAAGAGTCAGACAGGACTGAACGACTTAGCATGAGCGTGATGCTTGGTGACAATGCTAGGTACTGTATTAAAATATTAGTCCACAAGGAAGTCTATCAGTATTTTCTTTTATATAGGGGAAAAAAAAAGAAAGGGGGGCGAGTATTGGGGGTGGAATATAGTTTAGTGAAAGGAAACAGTTGATTTAATAAGTAGTGGGCCTAGTTAAGTCAGTTCTGTAAATATAAACAAAGCTTCTTAAAATACTTAATTTTCATAAAAAAATTTATCTGTAGTTGGGAGAATGTAAACATTTTTATTCTTTATACATGATATTGAAATAGATATAAAAACATATTTTACCAAAATTCATATAACAAGTAAGAAGATGAGTACCTTTCTTAATTTTCATTCCTAAATTTTGTCTGCAAAACTGCTGATAAAGCAGGTTCCTTCACCCTCCTCTCTCAACTTATTCTGAGACATCTAAATAAGTCTGAATAACTCTCCTGATATCTATCTTTCTCATGCAATTTCCAAAGAATCTGTAGAGTTACGCATCACAGGTATGAGAGGTGTGATGTCGGCTGATCTCAAAGAAGCAGCTAGTGACCTGTGTTTAGCTCCCTGTGCTTTTCCCTTTCCCCTACTATAGATTCTTGTTTCTCATCCTATGAGTACTGGTTTTGAGACTTCTTGAAGGTATTGGAAAGGTTTTGGCAAAGATGCAGATTCCTGGGTTTTACCTTNGGCCTAGTTAAGTCAGTTCTGTAAATATAAACAAAGCTTCTTAAAATACTTAATTTTCATAAAAAAATTTATCTGTAGTTGGGAGAATGTAAACATTTTTATTCTTTATACATGATATTGAAATAGATATAAAAACATATTTTACCAAAATTCATATAACAAGTAAGAAGATGAGTACCTTTCTTAATTTTCATTCCTAAATTTTGTCTGCAAAACTGCTGATAAAGCAGGTTCCTTCACCCTCCTCTCTCAACTTATTCTGAGACATCTAAATAAGTCTGAATAACTCTCCTGATATCTATCTTTCTCATGCAATTTCCAAAGAATCTGTAGAGTTACGCATCACAGGTATGAGAGGTGTGATGTCGGCTGATCTCAAAGAAGCAGCTAGTGACCTGTGTTTAGCTCCCTGTGCTTTTCCCTTTCCCCTACTATAGATTCTTGTTTCTCATCCTATGAGTACTGGTTTTGAGACTTCTTGAAGGTGTTGGAAAGGTTTTGGCAAAGATGCAGATTCCTGGGTTTTACCTTGGAAATTTGAATTTGGTCATCCTGAACCAGGGCCTAAATATATGAATGATCACTTTCACTAAAAGGTCACATCTGGTCCTCCTTATGCAGATGGTCCATGCTGACTATAAAACCATCAGCAACTTCTGTTGTTTTTCATCTAATCCTCTATTATCTGAAGTTAGCACAAGCATTCTTTGGCTTAAGGTCACCAAATTTTGTCACTGAAGCTAGTTGCTACTGTACAGGGTCAGCCTTATTTAAAAGAAATATCGGTTTCTACGAATTAGCATTCATTAAATTAGGATTACTTTTGAGAACTCATATGAATTTTTCAATTAACTTTTTAAAAAGCTTGAATTATTTTATTCAACTGTCAACTTAATGAGTACAGACACTATGAATTCAATTTTGAATTTGTATATAAATTTTTTATTCTACCACTTTGATGGTACAGGTTCAAATATTTTCAAAAAATGAAAGCATGATTTAATAAACTGTAAATGAATTTGGCAAGAAAAGTAAATGTCCATTAATTTTCTTTAACATTAACAAATGTTAAAGAAACAGCTCAAAAGAGCGCAAAACAAATATACTGTTTTATATAGATAAAAGTGGCATTCTGCTACAGTTTCATGGACATATTGTGCTGGATTACCTGTAAGAATCCCCCTTCCAATCAAAAATGGTGATACAAATACAACTTTACGTCAAACACTTGACTAAAATATCTTTACTCATCAGACTTCTAAGAGTCAAACTGCAGGTGATCCAGATTTTACTTTAGATGTCTCTATTTTTCTCCATTTTAAACTTCTTTCAAGCAAAACAACTTAAAGGACTATCAGGAAGCAATTTGTTGGAGATTATGTCTTTACTTTAATCAACACCGAGAATTAATTCAATGACTGTAATACATCATCTGGATTTAGTTACAGTCTATGTTTTCTTTATAGATGAAATACCTAATTTTCCTGCAGTTCATTAAGTATGATATAATTTCTTCTCTTTTAAATTAAATTTGAATCTAAGTTGATTATTATTTTCACATTAAATACTATTCTTTACTCCAGGTCAAGACATATAACCTTATATTCTATCTCAAAATCATGTCAGTACATGATCTTCAGTACAATTTTTCATATTTCTAAAAATCCTTATAAATTCTTTTATGATTTGCAAAAACAAAATTTAATCTACATTTCTTTAATTTAATTATCTATGTCAAAACTAAGGCAGTGTGTATTTATTTACTTCATAATGAGGAAAGCAGTATAGGTTGGGCTTACCCTTCTAATTTTTAATTGTATAATCTACATGATTGAAACAATTTACTATAATGTTTAAAACTTACTATAATTTTTATTTTTGCCTATTTTTTCTTTCAAAATGTTCCGTGTCATTTTCCTTGCTTTGTACCAAATTAGAATTATTTTTGCAATTATATGTTTAAATGTTTAGTGATGCCAGGCACAATTAAATGCCCTAAATCATATTAATTTAAAATAAAATGCTTTTTCTTGATTTTAATAGAACTATGAGCTCATTAACGTCCCTGGTGGCTTAGACGGTAAAGCGTCTGCCTGCAATGTGGGAGACCAGTCTCGATCCCTGAGTTGGGAAGATTCTCTGGAGAAGGAAATGGCAACGCACTCCAGCACTCTGGAAAATCCCATGTACGGGAGAGACGTGGTAGGCTACAGTCCATTGGGTCGCAAAGAGTCTGACACGACTGAGTGACTGAGTAATGAGCTCATTGTTAAAAAAAATAAAAGATGTAGCAACAAAATTAAAATTTTCTGTAATCCAGAGAAAAATATGTTTTTGGTTTTCTTTTCTGACTTTATAACATATATGTAAAAAATATTCTATAGGTACCCATAGCATTGCACTTTGTTATTGTATAGCCTGTTTTTCACTTAGCAAAGACTCGTGGTTTTTTTTTTTCCATATTATTTTGTATCTTTATATATGATATGGATGTATTTATATGTATATACAGTATATCTAATATTTCAATTAAAACATAATGTGCAATTATGTAAATATCTTTCTATATATAATCAATAATGTTATGGACACTTAGATTTGATGATGGTTTTTGCTATTATAAACAGTACTATGATAAATATCCTTATTTTTACATAATGGTCCAGTTAACTTCCATAGATCTAGTTCTGGAGGAAAAATTGAACCAAGGTATTATTTTAAAGAGTGGCATATACTTTAAAATGTTCACAGATGTTTGAAAAAACATGTAGGAGAGTGCTGCTTTATCTATACTATGGATATTATAATCTATAAAGTTATTTTATCTTTTTCAATCAGAAAACAATTTTTGAACTCTGGAGTTTGAATTGTATTTTGTTGACTATATGTGAAGATTAATTGAAACTGGGTACATAATATGCAGAACCTGATGCAAAATGAAAGTGCAAGGACTTTGTTGAAAAAATATTAAGAATTTCAAGCCTGTGATAGAAAAATATTATATCAAGCATGAGGCTTTTATAAGCTTGGGACACACTGTGACTGAAATTTTCAGACTCTGGAATACGGTTCTGGCCTGGGCTTTTTAAATGCATGTTAGGCCTTTCAGTTAGATTTCTGTTTCTGACTGCTATTTGACAATGGTTTTAACCAAGTTTTTAAAATTCTAGTGTATTTTTTTCAGTTCAGTTCAGTCACTCAGTGGTGTCCCACTCTTTGCAACCCCATAGACTGCAGCATGCCAGGCTTGCCTGTTCATTATCAACTCCTGGAGCTTGCTGAAACTCATGTCAATGGAATTGGTGATGCCATCCAACCACTTCATCCTCTGTTGCCCTCTTCTCCACCTGCTTTCAATCATTCCTCAAATCAGGGTAGTTTCCAACAAGTCAGTTCTTCGCATCAGGTGGCCAAAGTGTTGGAGTTTCTGCATGAGTCCTTCCAATGAATATTCAGGATTGATTTCCTTTAGGAATAACTAGCTTGATCTCCTTGCAGTCCAAGGGACTCTCAAGAGTCTTCTCCAATACCACATTCAAAAACATCAGTTCCTCAGTGCTCAGCTTTCTTTATGGTCCAGCTCTCACACCCATACATGACTACTGGAAAAACCATAGCTTTGACTAGATGGGCCTTTGTTGGCAAAGTGATGTCTCTGCTTTTTAATAGGCTGCCTAGGTTGGTCATAGCTTTTTTTCAAGGAGTAAGGGTCTTTTAATTTCATGGCTGCAGTCACTATCTGCAGTGATTTTGGAGCTCAAAAAGATAAGTCTGTCACTGTTTCCATTTTTCCCCCATCTATTTGCCATGCAGTGATGGGAACAGATGCTATGATCTTAGTTTTTTGAATGTTCAGGGTTTTTTTATTTTTGTTATTTTTTTTTTCCGTCTCAGGTGTACATGAGTTCCCAATCTTGAGCCCTCCCCCCCACCTCCTACCCCACATCAACTCTCTGGATCATCCCCATGCACCAGTCCCAAGCATCCTGTATCCTGAACCGAATATAGACCGATGCTTCGTTTCCCACACGACAGCACACATGTTTCAGTGCCATTCTCCCAAACCTTCCCCCCCTCTCCCTCTCCCTCAAAGTCCAAAAGTCCATTCCATGCATCTGTGTCTCTTTTGCTGTCTCGTATACAGGGTTATCATCACCATGTTTCTAGATTCCATATATATGAGTTAGTATACTGTATTGGTGCTTTTCTTTCTGGCTTACTTCACTCTGTATAATTGGCTCCAGTTTCATCCATCTCATTAGAACTGATTCAAATGTATTCTTTTTAATGGCTGAGTAATACTCCATTGTGTATATGTACCACAGCTTTCTTATCCATTCATCTGTTGATGGACATCTAGGTTGTTTCCACGTCCTGGCTATTATAAACAGTGCTGCTATGAACATTGGGGTACATGTGTCTCTTTCAATTCTGGTTTCCTCGGTGTGTATGCCCAGCAGTGGGATTGCTGGGTCATATGGCAGTTCTATTTGCAATTTTTTAAGGAATCTCCACACTGTTCTCCATAGTGGCTGTACTAGTTTGCATTCCCACCAACAGTGTAAGAGGGTTCCCTTTTCTCCACACCCTCTCCAGCATTTATTGCTTGCAGTCTTTTGGATTGCAGCCATTCTGACTGGTGTGAAATGGTATCTCATTGTGGTCTTGATTTGCATTTCCCTGATAATAAGTGAAGTTGAGCATCTTTTCATGTGTTTGTTAGCCATCCGTATGTCTTCTTTGGAGAAATGTCTATTTAGTTCTTTGGCCCATTTTTTGATTGGGTCGTTTATTTTTCTGGAATTGAGCTGCGTAAGTTGCTTGTATATTTTTGAGATTAGTTGTTTGTCAGTTGTTTCATTTGCTATTATTTTCTCCCATTCCGAAGGCTGTCTTTTCACCTTGCTTAGAGTTTCCTTTGTTGTGCAGAAGCTTTTAATTTTAATTAGATCCCATTTCTTTATTTTTGCTTTTATTTCCAGGATTCTGGGAGGTGGATCATAGAGGATCTTGCTGTGATTTATATTGGAGAGTATTTTGCCTATGTTCTCCTCTAGGAGTTTTATGGTTTCTGTTCTTACGTTTAGGTCTTTAATCCATTTTGAGTTTATTTTTGTGTGTGGTGTTAGAAAGTGATCTAGTTTCATTCTTTTACAAGTGGTGGACCAGTTTTCCCAGCACCACTTGTTAAAGAGATTGTCTTTACTCCATTGTATATTCTTACCTCCTTTGTCGAAGATAAGGTGTCCATAGGTGAGTGGATTTATCTCTGGGCTTTCTATTTTGTTCCATTGATCTATATATCTGTCTTTGTGCCAGTACCATACTGTCTTGATGACTGTGGCTTGATGAATGTTCAGTTTTAAGCCAACTTTTTCACTCTCCTGTTTCATTTTCATCAAGAGGCTCTTTAATTCTTCACTTTTTGCCATAAGGGTGGTGTCATCTGCATATCTGAGGTTATTGATATTTCTCCTGGCAATCTTGATTCCAGGAGAAGTTTGTACTTCATCCAGCCCATCATTTCACTTGATGTACTATGCATATAAATTAAATATCAGGGTGACAACATATAGCCTTGATGTACTCTGTTACCAATTTGGAACCAGTCTGTTGTCCCATGTCTGGTTCTAACTATTGCTTATTGACCTACATACAGATTTCTCAGGAGGCAGATAAGGTGGTCTTGTATTCCTACTTCTTGAAGAATTTTTCACAGTTTGTTGTGATCCACACAGTTGAAGGCTTTGGCATGGTCAATAAAGCAGAAGTGGATATTTTTCTGGAATTCTCTTGCTTTTTCAATGATCCAAANAGATTTCTCAGGAGGCAGATAAGGTGGTCTTGTATTCCTACTTCTTGAAGAATTTTTCACAGTTTGTTGTGATCCACACAGTTGAAGGCTTTGGCATGGTCAATAAAGCAGAAGTGGATATTTTTCTGGAATTCTCTTGCTTTTTCAATGATCCAAAGGATGTTAGCAATTTGATATCTGGTTCCTCTGCCTTTTCTAAATCCAGCTTGAACATCTGGAAGTTCATGGTTCAGGTACTGTTGAAGCCTGGCTTGGAGAATTTTGAGCATTGGTTTGCTAGCGTGTGAGATGAGTACAATTGTGCAGCAGTTTCAGCATTTTTTTGGCATTTCCTTCTCTGGAATTGGAATGAAAACTTAGCTTTTCCAGTCCTGTGGCCACTCTGAGTTTTCCAAATTTGCTGGCATACTGAGTGCAGGACTTTCACAGCATCATCTTTTAGGACTTGAAATAGCTCGACTGGAATTCCATCACCTCCATTAGCTTTGTTCATAGTGATCCTTCCTAAGGCCCACTTGACTTCACATTCCAGGATGTCTGGCTCTAGATGAGTGATCACACCATCATGGTTATCTGAGTCATGAAGATCTTTTTTGTATAGTTCTTCTTTGTATTCTTAGCAGCTCTTCTTAATATCTCCTGCTTCTGTTGGATCCATACCATTCTGTCCTGTATCGAGCCCATCTTTGCATGAAATGTCCCCTTGGTATCTTTAATTTTCTTAAGTGAAAATAAAAGTGAAGTCGCTCAGTCGTGTCTGACTCTTTGTGACCCCATGGACGGTAGTCTACCAGACTTCTCTGTCCATGGGATTTTCCAGGCAAGAATACTGACGTGGGTTACCATCCTTCTTCAGAGGATCTTCCTAACCCAGGGATCGAACCCTGGTCTCCTGCATTGGAGGCAGGCGCTTTAACCTCAGAGCCACCAGGGAAGCACTCAATTTTCTTAAGAGATCTCTAATCTTTCCCATTCTATTGTTTTCTTCTATTTCTTTGTATTGATCACTGAGGAAGGCTTTCTTATTTCTCCTTGCTCTTCTTTGGAACTCTGCATTCACTTGGGTATATCTTTCCGTTTCTCCTTTGCCTTTCATTTCTCTTCCTTTCTCAACTATTTGCAAGGCCTCCTCAGACAACCATTTTGCCTTTTGGATCTCTTTTTCTTGGGGATGGTCTTGATCACTGCCTCCTGTGCAATGTCATGACTCTCCTCACACAATTCTTCAGGCACTCTGTAAATTAGATCTAGTCCCTTGAATCTATTTGTCCCTTCCACTGTATAATCCTAAGGGATTTCATTTAGGTCATACCTGAATGGTCTAGTGGTTTTCCCTTCTTCTTCAATTTAAGTTTGTATTTGGCTGTAAGAAATTCATTATTGAGCCACAGTCAGCTCCTGGTCTTGTTTTTGCTGACTGTATAGAGCTTCTCCATAGCTGGCTGCAAGGAATATATTCAACCTGATTTCAGTGTTGAGCATCTGGTGATGCCTATTGTAAAGTCTTCTCTTGTGTTGTTGGAAGAGGGTGTTTGCTATGATCAGTGTATCGTTTCAGTTATTTGTAAAAAATTTAGAGTCTCATGCCTAAATTATGGAGGCATTATTTAATTTTTCTTATATGTATATGATTTTTTCTTTATACTTAAATTGCATGTAAATATTTAATCTTGTTATATGTCTTTTTTTACTTCAGGTCAGAATTTAACTGTACTTTCTTTTCACCAAACTATTCAGTAGACCTGATATCGTTTATCTTGTAATCTATATCTTCCCCAATGATTAGAAATGCTACATTTTTTCCTCTGCCAATAAAAATATAGGAACAAATTTCTAGATTTTCTATTCAGTTCCGTTGATCTAACTTGTTTTTCCCCAAGCCATTCTATTTTAATTACTGTAGCTCTATGACCCCTTTTATTCCTCTACTTTCAATAATATTAATTTATTTTCTTGTTAATTTTCTAACCTTTATTTTTTGTTTCATCAGATGAGTTGGTAATGGAACCTTTCAATTTTGATTGCAAAAGCTGTGAATATGTTGATTCAACTGCATAAATGAATGCCTTTTTATTGTTTACTTTTAATTGGAGTATAATTACTTTATAATGTTGTGTTACTTTCTGCTGTACAGCATTGTGAATCAGCTATATGTGTACATATATTCCCTGCTTCATGAACCTCCCTCCCACCCCTCATCCCAACCTTAGGTCATCATGGAGCACTGAGCTGAGCTCCCTGTGCTTCCACTAGCTGTCTCCTTTACACATCAGTGTCTTCAAACATTAATGTTTCACAAATGAAAACAAGATGTAAATCTCCATATTTGTGTTTATTCATATATTTCATTAACATTTATATTTTTTTCTTATGGGCTCCACATATTTTTAAGTCTATTCTTTTAGATTTGATCTTTTCGAAGGGAAAAATAAACACAAACATGCAGGCTGTTTTGCATGTTAATCGTGTTCGTGGTCATCATGCCCTTTCTTCTAGAGGTCTGTTTTTCACCTTTTTGCATGCTGTGCCAAAGGGAAAGTCCACTATGGACTGTATCAGGTCTTGTATTCTGGCTGCCAGTTGAATTCATAACAAAACGATAGCTTCAAGTACTTTGTCAGAATGTCATTAATAATTTGCAGATGAGTGACTTCTCTGCTAGAAGAATTTGGTTGAATTCTCAAGTTTTCTATTCAGTGGGCCCCATTTGATCATTCACTTAGAACTTAAGTTTAACAGATTGGCAGGGTGTAAGATTTTATTACCTATTCATCTACTCATTTGTTTAGCCACCTAAAGAGAGAGAATCGAGAACTATACTCTCAGACCACCATAGTCTAGGGAATTTTATTTCTTAAATAACTTCATCTAGTACAGTATCAACTACCTATTACAAAAGTGTTTAATATAGATTACTTTTTCATTTTGTTGTGAACTTGCCACACTGGTAAAAATTTGAAAGAGATTGAAAAGAAACAAACAAACAAAAACCTCCCTGCTGGTTTTCTCTTTGTTGCATGCATGTATATTTTACCTGCACTTGTACCTTTTTATCTATAGACCTTCATTTATGGACTCTGGTCTAAGCAATTTGGATGTATCTTTGTATTTGGACTTTACACATCCCTTTTCTATTGAAACTCCTTGCTATTAGGCAACTGCCAGATTAGAGAAGTATGACAGTCCCTTAGGATACTTTCCTGTCTACTCTTAACTGTGTTGAGTCAGTAGTCTCTAGTTATTGACCTGTGGTAGGGAGTAAGGCATCAATTATAGCACACATCTTCAGCCCAAATCCTTGATACCTAGAGTACAGAGACTTTTATAGGATTTGAAATTAGTATTTTGATGATCATTTTGTCTTACTTTTTTTTTTTTTTACTTCGAGTCCATCTAAATTTTTGGCACTTTTATATTTATCTCATTTGACTAATTAATAGAGCATATTATTTTAATTAATTCCCTAATGTCAAACTATTATTCCACTGTGAAGATGAATCTAAATGTGTTGTGGTTATTTTTTTTTTAATGTACTAGTGGGCTCTGTTTCATTTTTAGCTCTCATCTTTTTTTCTATATTTCCTATATATAATTTCATCCAGTTTCCCATCTCTACTTTATGGATAAATCCCAGATCTTGGCTTCCCAGGTGGCTCAGTGGTAAAGACTCTGCCTGCCAATGAAGGAGATTCAAGAGACTCCAGTTCAATCCCTGTGTTGGGAAGATCCCCTGGAGAAAGAAATAGCAACCCATTCCAGTATTCTTGCCTGGGAAATCACATGGACAGAGGAGCCTGGTGAGCTGCAGTCCATGGGGTCACAAAGAACCCAACATGACTGAGCACCTGTGCACACCACACACACGCACAGCCATCCACCCACATATACCCAGATCTCACTACCTATTTTTGCTTTGCCCATAGGCTCTGGTTCCGCCATTCAGACGAGTGTCTACTCCCACTTTGGATATTATGATGATGTTTTTAAGTCAAAGCAACATGTTCAAAACTCCATATCTTTCCATATCCATTGCCTTTCCATATCTATCTCTCTGTATGCTTACTTATCTGTTCATTTATAACTTTATTCATTGTTGTATTTGTTGTCTACTTCCTTTCTATCAAGTCTTGTTGCTGGATGTATATTAGTGAAAATAACTGACAAGTTCAGTCCTCCGAGGAGATTTCATAGAATCAAGAGACATGCACGCAGCATACCAGTTAGCAGTATGGGATGGCATGAGAAGTGCCAAGTCATGATGGTAGTGGGATAGAATGAAAAACAAAGGGACCACCTAATCCTGACTGGGTGTCAGGAAAGCTTCTTAAAGGAAGTAATATCTAAGTTAAGTGCTAAAGCTCGAGTAATATTTTACCCATGTAAAAGATAGAAGAGAGTGTCCCAGGTAAGGAAGACAGTGAGTATAAAAGTAAAAAAAAAAAAAAATTATGGCACACAAGCAAGCCTAGAAATAGAAAGAAAGTGAAGTCACTCAGTCGTGTCCGACTCTTTGTGACCCTATGGACTGTAGCCTACCAGACTCCTCCGTCCATGGAATTTTCCAGGCAAGAGTACTGGAGTGGATTGCCATTTCCTTCTCCAGGGGATCTTCATTATGTCTGGATGCTTCTTAGCGGGTATGAAACAGTGAGTTTTCACACTGGAAAGGGAATCAGGAGCCAAATCCATAACATGACTCTTTAAGTCATGATAATGAATTTGTACTTTATTCACAAGAACAGAAGAAACGTTGGAAGATTAAAAGGAAGGATAATTTGATCAAATCTGAAGTCGCAAATATCATTTTGACTGCACTGTGAAGGTTACATTCACAGCGAAAGGCCAAAGACAGAGGAAAGAACAATTAGAATGAAATGAGAGATGATGCAATCTTTGATTGAAGCAGTGACATTAGAAATGGAGAAAAGCTAAGGATATTAAAATATATTTTGACGGTCATGGTGATTTCATTAACTGGGGCTTTACACGGAGAAAATTCAATGATTTATATCTTGAGTAATAGGATGTATAAAGATATCTGTGTGTGTGTGTGTGTGTGTGTGTGTGTGTGTGTGTGTTTTCTTCTGACCAACTGGGTGTCCTACAATTCAGTTAAATTCTGATACTGACTACCCTGGAGGTAGCAGCAGACTCCACAGACCTAAAGGCTCAGTCCTCAAGTTTGCCCTCCCTTCAGATGCCAGTTTCAAGTATTGAGTTACCATGTTATCTTCACTTCTGTCTCACTAAGCTAAAGAGACGGGGTTTCCACAGTATGCCTATCCTCTATTTTCTAGTCTCAATAATTTCCTAGAATAACTCATGAGGATCAGGAACACACTGTACTCACTACTACTGCTTTATTATAAAGGATAAAACTCAGGATTAGCCAATGAAAGAAATGCATAAGGCAAGGCACATGGGAAGGGACACATAGCTTCTGTACCCTCTCCAGGTGTACCACCCTCTTAACACCTTGGCATGTTCACCAGCCCAGTAACTCTCTGAACTCTGTTGTTGAGGGAGTTTTATGGAGGTTTCATCAGAGTTATCTCATTAGAATAAAAGATGCTTCTATAACCCTTATCAGTCAGGTAATTTCAAGGATTTTAGGAGCTGGATGTCAGGAATGGGGAACAAAGCCAAATATTTGTGTTTGTTATACTACAGTCTTCCGCTGAGAAGTGGAACAGAAGAACAGCAGGTTTAGAAAGGAAAAATTTGAGTTCAATCTCAAAATATGTTGCACTTGAGTTTCTTTAAATATAAGCATAAAGAATCAGTAGAAAGTGAATGGTTCTGGAGTTTAAGAGAAAAATTTAAACTGGAAACTTTGCCTTAGTGAGCCTTAGGGCATGAATGGTTACTAAAAGCAGGAAACTAAATGAAGATTGCCAATAGTGAGTACACTACACGAAAAGAGAGAGGCTCCAGATTCTTCAAGGGCTCAACCAAGAAATGGAAGCCTGCAAAGATGGGGAAGGTTTTTTTTTGCTAAGTCACTTCAGTCGTTTCCAACTCTGTGTGACCCCATAGACGGCAGCCCACCAGGCTCCCCCTGTCCCTGGGATTCTCCAGGCAAGAACACTGGAGTGGGTTGCCATTTCCTTCCCCAATGCATGAAAGTGAAAGGTGAAAGTGAAGCTGCTCAGTCATGTCCGACTTAGCAACCCCATGGACTGCAGCTTACCAGGCTCCATCCATGGGATTTTCCAGGCAAGAGTACTGGAGTGGGGTGCCATTGCCTTCTCCGATGGGGAAGTCAAAAAAATAACAGGAAGAATCAGGACTAAGCTAATATATTTTGAATGTGTATGTTTGCTGAGCATTGAATGCAGTAAGCACTTTGCATGGATTGGTTTATGTAAAACTACAGAGAGTAGGGTCAGGAAGTCAAAGGAAGAAATTGTTCAATATGGATGAAACCAACTATAGAGCTGAATACAACCAAGACATTAATTATGGTAGAGATTGACGTGTGTTTATTGTATTTAGTGCAAGGAAGCCTCTGGAAAACTTGAGAAAAGCAATTTCTGAAAAGTATTAGAAGCAATAACCATCCAACATTAGGTCTAGGAAGTAATGAAAGGCAAGGAAATGTTTCTTATGACTGCTGCTAGTTCAGTTCAGTTCAGTCATTCGGTGGTGTCCAACTCTTTGAGACCTCATGAACTGCAGCATGCCAGGGTTCCCTGTCCATCAACTTCCAGAGCTTGCTCAAACTCATGTCCATCTAGTCGGTGATGCCATCCAACCATCTCATCCTCTGTTCTCCCCTTCTCCTCCTGCCTTCAATCTTTCCCAGCCTCAGGGTCTTTTCTAATGACTACTGCTAAAAGTGAAAAGTGAAAGTGAAGTTGCTTAGTCATGTCTGACCCTTTGCGACCCCATGGACTGTAGCCTATCAGGCTTCTCCATCCATGGGATTTTCCAGGCAAGACTACTGGAGTGGGTTGCCATTTCCTTCTCCAGGGAATCTTTCCAAGCCAGGGATCAAACCCAGACCTCCCACACTATAGGCAGACACTTTACTCTCTGAGCCACTTTACCCTCTGAGCCACCAGGGAAGCCCGCTATTTTATGTATCATTGAAAACTTGTCTTCATTTTGGATCTATTTCTTTCATTTTTTTTCTGATATTAATTCTAATTGCATAATTACTGTTGCTTCTCTCAGGCTTCCCCTTGTTGACACTAAGAGGGCCACTGTTGTTCAATCCTGGTCTCATACTCCCACACCTCAAATTCAGCTCCTGTTTAGGTAAAATCATACCACAGTTACTATTTAAAGCCTAGTTCAAATGCTGCTTATCTGACCAATAATTTCATACTCAAGCAATCAACTTTTCTCTAAACTCTTATAAGGCTTCATAGGTACCCTTTTTGTGATTTTCACAGCTTTCAGCCTTGAGTATGACCACCCACATACATGTCTTCTCTCCATTTCTATGTGTTAACTTTATTAGAACAGAAGTCATACTTATTTTTAAACTGTACTTAGTTCCTTAAACAGAACATTTAAGTACTCATTTTATTTTTGTATAATTTTGAACTTTGGGACCTTGGGTAACTCCTATCTTCTGAATATTATTTATTCCAAAAAGGGATGATAATATTATCTGCTCTGCCTATTAATACTATAGAATGGCTTTGAGAATTTACAAAATGAAAGCTTTTAAAAATGCTTTAAAAATGGTAGCATATACCCCATTAAGGTATAAACAGTTTATTATTTACACTGTTACTATCACTGTGGTGTAATACTGTTATTAGAATTATTATTATAGTGATACCAATATGATTGTTCTATGCTAAAAATGGCTGGTCTACTTCATTGTGTAACAGTTCAGCCAATTAGTAGTTTAAAGGTTAATTTCTTCAATTCATAGCATATAACACCTGTGGGAAAGTATCTGCCAATTGATTTTCATGAATAATTCAAGAAATATATATTTTATTCAGAGACCATGTCTTTCCCTGGATGTTTATATTAGGAGATAACTGGTGATTTTGATTAAGTGTCTTGAGCCTCATTCATCACTTTGCTATTCTTTTACTTTTTAAGTGCAAAATTAATGTGTGGTTATTGTAAAAATGCAAACCATTCTTAAGAGTACACATAAAAACTAAAACTCCAATTCCAAGAAATAACTACTGTTAAAAAGTGCTTGGTATGTGTCTTTCCAGAAAATTGTTCAATATGCACACATATTTATTTTTTATTATTATCAATATTGTTCTATATTTTTCTCTTTCCTCATCCTTGTGGTTCTGTGTATATATTTGTGTGACATGACTTAGTGACTAAACAACAAAAATGTACATACACACAAAGGTATATATATGTATGTGTTAGTCAGTCATGCCCGATTCTTTGCGACCTCCTGGATGGCAGCCTGTCAGGTTCCTCTGTCCATGAGATTTTCCAGGCAAGGATACTGGAGTTTGCCATGTCCTTCTCCAGGGGATCTTCCTGACCCAGGGATCTAACCCAGGTCTCCTGCACCGCAGGCAGATTCTTTACCAACTGAGCTACACACACACACATATGTATATTAAGTATAATATAAATACTGCGGTTGGAGAAGACTCTTGAGAGTTCCTTGGACTACAAGGAGATCCAACCAGTCCATCCTAAAGGAGATCAGTCCTGGGTGTTCACTGGAAGGACTGATGTTGAAGCTGAAACTCAAATACTTTGGCCACCTGATGAGAAGAGCTGACTCACTGGAAAAGACCCTGACACTGGGAAAGATTGAGGGCAGGAGGCGAAGGGGATGGCAGAGGATGAGATGGTTGGATAGCATTACTGACTCAATGGACACGGGTTTGGATGGACTCCGGGAGTTGGGATGGACAGGGAGGCCTGGCATGCTGTAGTTAATGAGGTCGCAAAGAGTCGGACACGACTGAGCAACTGAACCTAACTGAACTGATTCATTTTTTGATTCTCACATGTGTTCTAATGTGATACGTTAGAGGGCCACCTATGATTTTGTGAGAACACACTCGACGTAGCAGATTTCCTTGGGCTTCTCTGGTGGCTCAATAGTAAAGAATCCACCTGCAATGCAAGAGACTTGCAGGAGAGGTGGATTTGATTCCTGGGTTGGGACGATCCCCCCTGGAGAAGGAAATGGCAATCCACTCCAGTATTTCTGCTGCGATAATCTCATGGACAGAGGAACCTGGCAGGCTACAGTCCATGGGTTACAAAGAGTTGGAGACAACTGAGCAACAAACCAACCAACCAGTCAATTCATCTTCCAAAAAGCACTTACTATATGTTGGATGTAGGAGACACTGCTGTGAGTCAGACATCTCTGCACCTGCAGAGATGGAGCTTAATATAGTGGGAGGTAGGCAAGATGTATTATACAAGGCACCGACCTGCTTTTTAATTGAGCTCTCTAACATAAAAAATGTTTTATCAGAGAGTAAATGCATGTTGTTTCCTTTTCTCTTTTATCAAGAGAAATTGCCAGGTACTTCTTAGAATAAGCAGGCACAGAAAAATCACCTTGCAGCAGATACTGTTGAGAAGAATTACTTGCGGACTCTCATGTATAAATAGAGAATAAGTGGGCTCATCTATCTTGGGAAATGGCAAGCCTTTCCCTCCCCAATCCCCACCTTTCAGTGACTTTATAAACCACCCGTTTTATGTAAGGGGCTGCTGCTGCTAAGTCGCTTCAGTCGTGTCTGACTCTGTGCGACCCCATAGACAGCAGCCTGCCAGGCTCCCCCATCCCTGGGATTCTCCGGGCAAGAATACTGGAGTGGGTTGCCATTTTCTTCTCCAATGCATGAGAGTGAAAAGTGAAAGTGAAGTCACTCAGTCGTGTCCGACTGTTAGCGACCCCATGGACTGCAGCCCACCAGGCTCCTCCATCCATGGGATTTTCCAGGCAAGAGTACTGGAGTGGGGTGCCATTGCCTTCTCCGTATGTGAGGAGAGGGTGCTATTATGGAAGAAGACAAGTTGGGTGAATTTGGTTAAGCAACCTAAGGCATTCTAAAAAGGAAGAAGCCCAAACACTAATGACTCAGGAAATGACTCTATAAAACCTAGATTTCAATGATGTAACATTGGAGGTTTGGCTGATTAGGATATGCAGCTAATACACTATCACAATACGTGAAACTTCCGCCCCTCAAAACACCAGCAGTTTCTGGATCAACCTATAGAGTAGTTTCACTCAGGAAGTGCTGCATCTCCAGGCTGGCTCAGCTTTCAACTAAAGGCATGTATCTGTCTCAACTCCCACCATTCCTGTGAAAGGAACAGGGTCTCCCTCAGAAAAGCCGGTCCATACCCAGGCATTGGTGCATTCACATCTAGCATCATCAGATACCAAGAAGTGCACAATCTGCTACCTCTCTATGGGAAGTTAGGACACTGGAACTCTCTCCTATCTCCATCAGTCAGGACTACCAGGACCCAGGATAGTGCTTGAATCAGAAAATGAAAAATGCTTTTGTCAAGGGATTTAACCTGTTTCAGTTCAGTCGCTCAGTTGTGTCCGACTCTTTGTGACCCCATGAATGGCAGCATGCCAGGCCTCCCTGTCCATCACCAACTCCCAGAGTTCACTCAGACTCACATCCATCGAGTCAGTGACGCCATCTAGCCATCTCACCCTCTGTCGTCCCCTTCTCCTCCTGCCCCCAATCCCTCCCAGCATCAGAGTCTTTTCCAATGAGTCAACTCTTCGCATGAGGGGGCCAAAGTACTGGAGTTTCAGCTTTAGCATCATTCCTTCCAAAGAAATCCCAGGGCTGATCTTCAGAACGGATTGGTTGGATCTCCTTGCAGTCCAAGGGACCCTCAAGAGTATTCACCACGGTTCAAAAGCATCAATTTGTTGGTGCTCAGCCTTCTTCACAGTCCAACTCTCACATCCATACATGACCACAGGAAAAACTATAGCCTTGACTAGATGGACCTTAGTCGGCAAAGTAATGTCTCTGTTTTTGAATATGCTACCTAGGTTGGTCATAACTTTCCTTCCAAGGAGTAAGCGTCTTTTAATTTCATGGCTGCAATCACCATCTGCAGTGATTGCACCAAAAAAATAAAGTCTGACACTGTTTCCACTGTTTCCCCATCTATTTCTCATGAAGTGATGGGACCAGATGCCATAATCTTCATTTAGTTATTGTCTTAATTTGTTCAGGGATGCTATAACCAAATACTCTAGACAAGATGGTGTATAAATATCATTTATTTCTCATAGTTCTGGAGGCAGCTGGATATCCAAGATTAGGGTTCCAGTGTGGTCAAGTGATTATTCTCTTCTGGGTTGTAAAATTCTCATTTTATCCTCCTATGGCAGAAAGGGGCAAGGGATCTCTTTGAAGTCTCTTTTGTAAGGGCACTACCCTCATTCATGAGGGCTCTGCTCTCATGACCTTATAACTTCCCAAAGGCCCTACCTTCTAATACTGTTAGGGGAAGCACACTGAAACCACCCACCCTGGCCAGGTACCATAGTAACCATTTGCATGAGTTGTTTTATGACAGGAGATCCTAATAAGGAATACGGAACTAATAAGCCACTACCAATCAGAAGAGTTTGGGAAAGGTTTAAAGGAGACACTGCGTGTCTGTCCACTTCCCAGAATCCCTCTCTCTAGTATCCATCTTGGCTGAGCGATGGGTGCACCACCGGGAAAGATTCTGAATTAGAATGATTGGCCAAAGACCACCTGGAAACTAATCCCATCACCATAAAACCCAACATTGCGAGCCATGCGGCAGAGCAGTTCTCCTAGGTTCCCTTACCCTACTGCTCTCCACCCGGGTGCCCTTTCCCAATAAAATCTCTTGCTTGGTCAGCAGGTGTCTCCTCAGACAATTCTTTTTCAAGTGTTAGACAAGAGCCCGCTCCTGGGGCCCTGTAGGGGTCCTCCCTTCCTACAACAATACCATAACGTGGGGAAGCTAAGGAGATACACACACATAATCTAGACTTAAATAAGCAGATTATTCCCATCCAAAATTTAAATCTTGAAGAAATGAGAGAAATAATACAGGCAGAATTGAGAAATTATTCACTGTGGTATTAACTACTTTGAGGGTTCAGTACATCCTGAAATTATTAGTGCCTTAATCTGTACTGTGGTATGAGGCTGTGCTCCCAATGCCCAGTCCCTCTGGGGCTGATACTAGCCATTGCCTAAGTACTGATACTAGCCTTTACCTTCATGCAGTACCGGAGAGCTTTTCGTATAGTCTATCTGTGTTTTAGCTGACAGATTCAGCTTCTATTCTCTGCAAAAAGTAACTGTGACTAATGGGAGTAGCATGCGTGCATGCTCAGTTGTATCTGACTCTTTGCAACCCCATGGACTGTAGACCACCAGGCCCCTCTGTCCATGGAATTTCCCAGGTAATAATACTGGAGTGGGTTGCCATTTCCTACTCCAGAGGATCTTCCTGTCCCAGGGGTTGAACTTGGGTCTCTTGCATCCCCTGCATTGACCAGAGGATTCTTTAACACTGAGCCATCAAGGAAGTCCAGCGGGAATGGAGAGGATGTGAAAATGAACCAAAAATATGTTGCAAGTGAATGGCAATAAAATGGCATGATTTAATCTAGGAGATTCTAATAAAACTTCCAAGACCGGAGGGGAAAAACAAACTTGAAAAATAGCTGGACTATTCTATCCACAGGTTCCACATTTTAAAAAATTAAAATTACTGACAGTTCCAAAAAACAAAACTTGAATATGCCACACTCTGGCGACGATTTACAGAGCACTTAAATTGTATTTACAACTATTTACATAGCGTTTACATTGAATTAGGTATTATAAACAAACTAGGTGTGATTTAAGGTATAAGGGAGGATGTTCCTGGGTTATATGCAAATACTACACCATTTTATATAAGGTTCTTGAACATACTAAGATTTTGGTATGGAGGGGGTGTGGTTCTGGAACTAATCAATCCTCTGCAGATACTGATGAACAACTGTATTCAGGAGTCAGGTAATAAGGACAGTTTGGGGACTAGAACAAATAGTACATATCGGGAAGTAGGGTTAAATAATAATTATGTGTGTGTGTGTGTGCACGCGCGTGCGCACTCCATTGTGTCTGACTCTGTTGGCCATGGACTCTAGCCTGCCAGGCTCCTCTGTTCATGGGATTTTCCAGGCAAGAATACTGGAGTGGGTTGCCATTTCCTACTCCAGGGGATCTTTCCAGTCCCATGTCTTGAACTCATGTCTCCTGCTTGGTAGGTGGATTCCTTACAGCTAGCACCACCTGGGGAGCCGAATAATGACTAAGTGACCTCCTAATTCTTTACTCTTTTATCACTCCCAAAAACTGTTTGTTGAATTCTTGTTATATGGCAATAATTTTGTTGGCTCTGGACACTTAAAGATAAAATGGCAAAATCTATGTAGTCAAGAAGACACTAGTCTTTTCCAGAACAGTAGTGAATTTCAAGGCACAAATTTCTTTCATTAAAAATTTTTTTTCCAATTTTTTCTTTTTTTCAGTTTTATTTATTTTACTTTACAATATTTTATTAGTTTTGCCATACATTGACATGAATCCGCCATGGGTGTACATGTGTTCCCCATCCTGAACCCGTCTCCCATCTCCCTCCCCATCCCATCCCTCTGGGTCATCACAGTGCACCAGCCCCGAGCATCATCTCATGCATCAAACCTAGACTGGCAATTCATTTCACATATGATAATTTACATGTTTCAATGCCATTCTCCCAAATCATCCCACCCTCTCCTTCTCCCAGAGTCCAAAAGACTGTTCTATACATCTGTGTCTCTTTCGCTGTCTCACATATAGTGTTAACATTACCATCTTTATAAATTCCATATATATGCATTAGTATACTGTACTGGTGTTTTTCTTTCTGGCTTACTTCACTCTGTATAATAGGTTCCAGTTTTATAAACCTCATTAGAACTGATTCATATGTATTCTTTTTAATGGCTAAGTAATACTCCATTGTGTATATGCACAGCTTTCTTATGCATTTGTCTGCTGATGGACATCTAAGTTGCTTCCATGTCCTGGCTATTATAAACAGTTCTGTGATGAACATTGGGGTACACGTGTCTCTTTCAATCTGGTTTCCTCAGCGTGTATGCCCAGCAGTGGGATGGTTGGGTCATATGGCAGCTCTATTTCCAGTTTTTCAAGGAATCTCTACACTGTTCTCCATAGTGGCTATACTAGTTTGCATTCCCATCAACAGTGTAAGAGGGTTCCCTTTTCTCCACACCCTCTCCAGATTTTATTGCTTGTAGACTTTTGGATCGCGGCCATTCTGACTGACATGACTGTTTGGCTGTGCTAGGTCTTCATTGCTGTGTGCAGTCTTTCTCTGGTGGCAGCAAGTGGGGACTAATCTCTAGTTGCAGTGTGTAGGCTTTTCACTGTGGTGGCTTCTCTTGTTGTAGGGCATGGGCTCTAGGGCACATGGACTTCAGTAGTTGTAGCACATGGGATTAGCCGCCCTACAGCATGTGGGATCTTCCCAGACCAGGGATTGAACCTGCATCCTCTACACTGGCACGCAGAATCTTAACCACTGAACCACCAGGGAAGTCTTCCTTTCAGTTTTTAATCTGACCATTTAGATAAGTCTCTCTCTTGGGCAAATTATTGTAATCCATTTATTACTTTAAAAAATTGACAGAAATAGAAACTAAGTAATATTTCCTATATCAAATAATACTAGAAGAATGAAAGTAAAAGAATGTGGATCCTAAGGGCTACATTCCCTATTTTATGAATACATACTTATTTGCTAGTTATGGTTAATCATAAATTTAAAAGTTTATGTAAAATAATACAGTACAGAAAATAAGGAAGTGAGATTCCACATATGACAGTAAAAAGGCTGGTGCCATCAACTTTGCCCTGCTAGTTACCACTTGACCCAGCTGCCCCGAGGCATGTATCAACTTAGACTCTCTGAAAGTCCTTCTTCCTGAGATACCCAGGCTTGGATTAAAATTCAATTGCTACAATTCTAATAGCCCTCTTGAAACTGTAATTGAATAGAATAGGGAGTTTAAAGCATGAACTGGTATAAACTCACTAGCCAATCAGAAAAGGAAAAAGACAAAATGTATCTCTCAGGACCAAAATGATACTGATGTCTCACTATTTTCCAAGTCCCCCTTTACTTCAAGAGAAAATAAAGGCATGCACTAAATTATAAAACAAAATTACATGACGGAGAGCTGGGAAATAACGCTAGTACATGGAAGATTCACAGGGGTTTACTTACACAGAGCACTGTTAAGGAGACTGTGCAAACCTAGTCCTCCTTCATAGATGGATGTTACTAATGGATGGTTTCCCAATTTATCCACAAGCCACAGTGGCACACACTGCTGTCTCTGCCAGCATAACTGTTGGAGTCCCAGTTTCCTGAGACTCTTTATATAGTGGTGTCTTTTGGTGAAGTGAAATTAATTAGTTATGGAAGAGCTTCTCATCTAGGGTGCTATCAATGTGCGTGCCAAAGTATCAGTCTCCCTAACTCTAGGATTTACCCTGTAGAGTCTGGGATATTCAGAGCCACAGATCCATCATGTTCACTGCAAGCAGGCCGTTTGCCTCATAGCTTTATGAAAATATTCTTTTTATCTGTTTGGCAAAATGTGAACAAGGATGCGAAATACCAGGCAGAACTAACACTCACTAGTCTCTCTAGGAACTCTGGGAGTCTGGTGGCACAATCCAGTCATTATCTACATAGAGCTCAGTAGGCCTTTGCCAATTCCATTCCAATTAAATTCAAGCAGAAATTTTGGGTCTTGGCTGATTCATCTTAATCTTTATATGAAAAAGCAAAGAGCCAAGAATAGCCAAGGCAATTTTAGAGAAGAATCATATGGAAGTGGGACTTGCAAAATGTTTGGATAGGGTACATGGGAGTTCATTTTTTTATCTGTACTTTTCTGTGTCTGTCTAAAATATTTCACAATTAACTTAAATTTAGAAGAAAATAAGAGCATAGCTATAGTCTCTGATTGTTAAAACTCTTGTAAACAAGAAAGTAGAGAGCACAAAATATAACCTAAAAAGTTGTTCAATTCAGCTAACAGTACCTTAAAATATATAGCATTTGGTCATCAAGACAGCATAAAAAATTAAGACAAGCTGAAAACTAAGAGACACTATTTGTAACACATACATCTGACAAAAGAGGAGTATTTAAACTTTAAAAATATTTAAAGATTATCTGAAAATTAATTTAAAAAAACAAGTCAACCAAAAAATGAGCCAAAATCGAGAACAGGCATTTCATAGAAACCCAAATAGCCACTAAACATATAAAGATGCACAACCATATTAGCAAGACAGAAAATACAATTAAAAGATCAATCAGACGCTACCATCATCTGATTATAACAATCAGTGTGGGTTGATTACAATAGTAATCAACAATAGTGTGGGTGTTACAAATAATCATGTGACAGTCCAGTTCATGTGAAATGGATTTATGTATAGAACCTCAAAAACTGAATATGCAGTGAAAAAAAGAGGAAAAAATGTAGTGTGAACTTATTAGAGCAAAATACAATACCAGGATAGCTATATTTTTAGGGAATTACACACATAAATATTTTCAAAAAGAGCAAGGAAATGAGTAATACAAAATTTAAAGTAATAATTACTTCGGGCTGGGATGGAAAAAGTTTTAAATAGGCCTCTTCAGTTCAGTCGAGTCCAGTTGCTCAGTCGTGTCTGACTCTTTGGGACCCCATGAATCGCAGCACGCCAGGCCTCCCTCTCCATCACCAACTCCCAGAGTTCACTCAGACTCACATCCATCGAGTCAGTGATGCCATCCAGCCATCTCATCCCCTGTTGTCCCCTTCTCCTGCCCCCAATCCCTCCCAGCATCAGGGTCTTTTCCAATGCTGCTATGTCACTTCAGTCTTGTTTGACTCTGTGCGACCCAATAGACGGCAGCCCACCAGGCTCCCCTGTCCCTGGGATTCTCCAGGGAAGAACACTGGAGTGGGTTGCCATTTCCTTTCCCAATGCAAGAAAGTGAAAAGTGAAAGTAAAGTCGCTCAGTCCTGTCCGACCCTCAGCAACCCCATGGACTGCAGCCTTCCAGGCTCCTCCGTCCATGGGATTTTCCAGGCAAGAGTACTGGAGTGGGGTGCCATTGCCTTCTCTGCTTTTCCAATGAGTCGGCTTCAAAAATGCTGGCACTTTTCTGGATCTTCAGGTCTGCAGTGAGTACCTGGGCATTCTTTTTTATTATTATCCTTTAAAATGTGCACATATGGGATACATTCACATATATATATTTCACAATTAACATTTGTTTAGAAAATCCAGTGAGATTTAAAGAGCTCTTACAAAATTGTTTGTATCAGCAACTTCTAGACTGTCAGTGAGGATTTCCTTGCTACTAGGTAATCAAACAAAAGAGAGAATTCTCTTGGTTTCTGATGTAAGGTGAAAACTTTCAGCTGTAACTGCTATTTCAAAAGTTCTTTTTCTTCACAGCTGCCTCATTGTTCTCAATTATTTCTAAAAGTATTCCAACTCGTGATTTTACGCAATCTGTTTGCAAATTAAAAGTGTCATTTCTGTCTTTTAGCTTCCAAGTAAAGTTTCATACATATATATATATATATTTTTTTTTTTTAGGGCAAGATGTTCTCTAATTTACAATGTTTGAAAACTGCCAGTGTAATCCAGTTAAAAGGAACTTTTGGATACTTTTGCTTCCCTTGTGGCTCAGCTGGGAAAGAATCTAACTGCAATGTGGGAGCCCTGGGTTCAATCCTTGGGTTTGGAAGATCTTCTGGAGAAGGGAAAAGCTACCCACTCCAGTATTCTGGCCTGGAGAATTCACAGAGACGGACACCACTGAGCGACTTTCACTTTCACTTTTCACTTTCAAAGTTTTCCAGCAGAACCTTAGGACACCAGTTTCTAAGGAATGGGTTTTCTCTAGTTGGGGAAAGGAGGCGGGGTGAGTCCAGCTTAATTCAACTCTGAAAAATCTCTCCCGGAATGCACCTACAGCCCTTTCCATCCCTTACAGACCAGACGGACTTGTGCGGGGAAACCAGAGCCCCGCCCACTCAGCGAGCCCCACCCCACTCTGGCCCCGCCCTTAGGGGCTCCCAGTACTCGGTGCGCGCGCCCTTCGGGAGGCGGGGCTGCTCAGGCTCACTGCCGGGCAGCAGCGGGCTACCTCTGCTGTCAGCTTCAACATCTCCGCCGGCTGATCCTCTACTGGTGTCTGGATTCTTGGACCCTGGTGAGTAGCTGTCGATTTCCGGGCCCAGCTGGCTCAGTTGTGGCCGGCACTGGGGCCACCCTCAGCGCCTGCGCTCTTACCCGCCAGCCAATCTGCTCGCCTGCAGATGGCCTTTGACCCTGCGCCCCAACGCCCTGCGGTGGCCGCGGCGGGCTGCGTCTAGCTGCGAGCCTCGATAACTTGGGAACCCCACTCCGTCGCTCTAATACCTAATTTTGCTAGGGTTAGTTTTGTTGTCTTCTATCCTACTTTATCCCAAGCCTGTCGGCCTCGTCTCCACTTTTTTGCAGCGGAACCTCTTGTCGCCTCGGTATTTTTCCCTCCCCCAGGAAGTTGGGAATTTTAGGAGTTACGGAAAAGCCTTTCAGCGCCTTATCCTTTTGTCCCCAAACTCGGCCTGTGCCTCAGGGGCAAGTGGGAAGGTTGAGGCCTACCTGGCTTGGGCTGCAGCAGGAAGGTGGCAGGCTCCGGTCTCCGGACGCCGAGGCGTTGGGAGAGGAGAGCGAGGGTGGGGAGGCCAACGCATAGATGCGTTTTCCATTCACCTGTTCCATGTTTGGCACTATCATTTTAGACTGTTACTGTTTGCTGAATTGAAGGATGCAACTCTGCTGGAATAATATCTTTTCCGAATTTCCAGAGGAACCAATGAAAATTTAGGCAGTTAGGACTGTTGGTTTCTGTTTCAACAGTTAGCCGCCCTGCAGATATGAGTTAAGGAAAAATGTGGAAGTACTTTAAAAAAATAAAACGAGAAGATAATTATATGACTTCAGAAAAAGGCAAGTAAGACTAGAATGAGTTGGATATGTTAAAAGTATTTAAGGCAGGAGCTTCCTGGGTGCCTCAGTGGTAAAAATCCACCTGCAATGCAAGAGAGCCTGGTTTGATCCCTGGGTTGGAAAGATCTCGTGGAAAAGGAAATGGCAACGCACTCCAGGATTCTTGCCTGGGAAATCCCATGGACAGAGGAGTGGGCTACATACAGTTCATGGAGTCGCAAAGAGTCAGATGTTTAGCAACTAAACAACAACCAAATTTAGACAATAGTTGAAAGAAAAATACAAAATAAAATCAAGGTATTGGCAATATTAAGTCACGATTGCACATCATTTTCATAACAGTATGTTACTCCATTCATATTGAACTATATGTAAACCTTGAAAAAATAGTGTTGTGTAGGGAATCTTGTGGATTTCTAGGTTCTATGCATAAAACATTACCAGAGCTGTTGCTGTCAGTCACACGGTGAATATTGAGTATGTAAGAAAGTAAACTTTCCTCAGATTTATTCTGGACTACAGTTTATGAGTAGGTAATAACAGATAATCGTCTTTAAGTGAAAACATAATTACATGTCCGCAGTTTTCATCTGTTGCAAAATTTATGGTGGTGTATTCTCTATATTCTCTAAGCTTGCTTTGTCTAAAATGTAGGACGGATGTGATAACAGGAGGAGCGTGAGTTCTAGAACTGAATTTCTCTGCTCTTTGCTCATTGCTTAACCTCAGGTTACTCAGCTATTTGTTTACCCAGGTACTGGGAAGAAGTTGGCAACTGCTCTTTTGGCAGTTTAGTTCAGTTCAGTTGCTCATTTGTGTCTGACTCTTTGCCACCCCACGGACTGCAGCTCGTAGCTTCCCTGTACATCACCANTTTGCTCATTGCTTAACCTCAGGTTACTCAGCTATTTGTTTACCCAGGTACTGGGAAGAAGTTGGCAACTGCTCTTTTGGCAGTTTAGTTCAGTTCAGTTGCTCATTTGTGTCTGACTCTTTGCCACCCCACGGACTGCAGCTCGTAGCTTCCCTGTACATCACCATCCCCCCGAGCTTGCTCAAGCTCATGTCCATTGAGTCAGTGATGCCATCCAACCATCTCATCCTCTTGTCGTCCCCTTCTCCTCCTGTCTTCACTCTGTCCCAGCATCAGGGTCTTTTCCAATAAGTCAGTTCTTCGCGTCACGTTGCCAAAGTATTGGAGCCTTAGCATCAGTCCTTCCAATTAGTATTCAGGGCTGATTTCCTTTAGAATTGACTGCTTTGATCTTGCAGTCTAAGGGACTCTCAAGAGTCTTCTCCAACACTACAGTCAAAAGCTAGAATTAGTTATATTTCTCTTCAATGGTTTCTCAGAAAATAATGTCAGGAAAACAGAAAAAGAAAGCAGAAATCTGTATAACATAATAATAAAAAAAAGTTAAAATTTGAGGGGCTTTCTGCATAGCAGGATGGGAGCTAATCCTTTTTGAAATCATAGTATCACACTGATTCTGGATCTCTTATATCTCGCTAGACCTACAAGTTAAAGTCAATCATTTCAGAGATTGAAAGACCTCCAAATTGCGAAAAGCAAAAGTAGAAGCTATAGAGTTTCAAAAGAACAAATATATTACTTCTGTGTGTTATTTTATCATATGCCCTTTGAAGATGCTAGATTTTCTCTTATCCAATATCCTGAGTATTGAGTAGGTTACTCCTTTGGAAATCTATACATCTGTAATTTAACTTGGAACTTTTTTCCTTTGAGGTGACTTCTGGAACTTTTTTGTGTTGAAACCAACTAAGTAGTTCCACCACACTTTTTCTACTAAAGATCATTAGACCTGGTAGGCATCTCAAGTTTCATTGTTTTGCTAATTTGGACACAATAATTTTTAACGAAATGGATTTTAAAAATTATTGGATCTATCTCTTTAGCTATGATTCTTCCTATATAATATGTTCAGTATAGACTGGGCATGTCAACTATATGTATAGTCTATAGAACCTGTTTGTACACATACTGCCCCAATAGATACCAATGTCAAAAACAAAAGGGCCAGAAATTAAATTTTTTAAGTTGAACATTTAATAGTCATTGACTAAATATAAGATATATTGGGTTCTACTATAGTGTAAAGGTAAGGATTCCATTTTGGGATCTTATGGAACAATCTAGTAGGATGTATAATACATTAAATAGCATGATGCAATAGATAAATGCCAATTTAAAAAGTAG
This sequence comes from Neotragus moschatus, assembly GCA_006410615.1. NCBI lineage: Eukaryota > Metazoa > Chordata > Mammalia > Artiodactyla > Bovidae > Neotragus > Neotragus moschatus. Next base: position 120,358 of record SJYA01001375.1, on the reverse strand, counting down.
ATAATGTCATAATAGACTATATGGGAAAGTGAGTATTTTTCAGTCTGGAATCATTGGGAGAAGTATCAAGAAGAGGCAACAGTTTAGCTTTGTTTTGATGGATTAGTGTAGTCCAGAAAATAGCCATATGGAGAATAGGTATTTAGAGAGAGTAAACTGTGTGTTCGGAGAAGGCAGTGGCACCCTACTCAAGTACTCTTGCCTGGAAACTCCCATGGTCGGAGGAGCCTGATAGGCTGCAGTCCATGGTGTCGCTAAGGGTCAGGCACGACTGAGCGACTTTCACTTTCACTCTCATGCATTGGAGAAGGAAATGGCAACCCACTCCAGTGTTCTTGCCTGGGGAATCCCAGGGACGGAGGAGCCTGATAGGCTGCTGTCTAAGGGGTCCCAAGCGACTTAGCAGCAGCAGCAAACTGTGTGTTAACTGATTGCTTGCTAGACACCTATCTTTAATAACAGTCGTCATCAAAATAAATAATTGTTTGTATTCATTCAATATTACACTAAGCCAAAAATGATTCCAAGGGTTTTGGAATATTAACTTATTTTATCCTTATAAAAATCCTTTTAGTGAGGTAATAACTCATTGTAAAGATGAGAAAGGAAGGGAAATTTTCAAGTCACTTATGGCTAAAAAAAAGCCCAGGTAGAATTTTAACTGCAGAGTCCAAATTTAAAATTTAAAAGACAGGCACAGGAAGCCTGTCTTTATTTAGGTAGATTAGATTTATTGGAAATAATGTGAAAGGAAAAGAGAAATAGAGTTAAAGGAGAGAGCAGCAGCTTTTTTAACTAGATATTTTGTGTTTTGTGTTCATCTATTGCTCTGGGAAGTGGATCTAACAAATATATAAATGTCTCAGAACTGTTTCATATTTCTTCACTTTTCTTTTTTTAAAATCTAATTGGTATTATTTGATTAAAACATTACCCTTTTACATTTTATTTTGCATATATTATCTTGCATGATTTATAGAACAACTTTGTCAGAAAACAGAACAGTTAATTTTTTTTAGACAAGTTTAAAAAAAAAACTCAGGGTCATACAGTTAGGTTGACATAGGTGACTTAAACATAGATCTTCAAATTCCTGAATCTATATTATTTCCATTATGTATCCTGACTCTTCCTTGAATTTCGCCCCATTCAGGTAATCAGTGTTTCAAAAATCCATCTTATAATTTCTAAATTGAGTATTGTTCCCATTCTCCATGATTTGTCAGTATTCATTACCATTGATTATTTCCTTATAAAATACCTATTCCATATAAATTTTTCTTCCTTATCTTGTCAACTTTGAAATTTTAGGGCAACAAATCATAGAGGCAGGTCAGAATGGTTATATCACCTCTTTATTCCTATGCACAAGACTGTCACATTCCGTACAAAGTATTGTTACTCCCTGGAGTCCTGCAGTGCAGAGTTGAAAGACTGTATGGGTTGGTCCTTCTTGGAAATAAGCAGGTTTATATTAAGAGTTCACGTCCTCCAGTTTACTGGTGGTAGCTTTTTTCCTTTCTTATCTGTTCTTAAATGATTTTAGACTTAAAAGTTTCAAAAAGTAAACAACTTGAAAATCTCTGTTTATTTTTCCTGTAGATTCACCAAATGATATTTTGCCATAAAACATTTGCTTTATTGTGACACAGACACATACACTCATATATTACATGGTATATAATTTTACATACACATTGTATGTAATATGTGTACATATGCATGTATGTATACATATGTAGGTACATATATGTGTATGAGAGTATCTTAATATGTTTTCTGATGCTTCTTCATGATTAGATCCAGATTAATGCTGACAGAAATACGGCAGCAATGATTGTATGTTTTTCTTTGGGCATTCACTCTATAGACTCATGTTAATCTATTCAAATCAACTGATAAGGTTAATTTTGATCGCTTGTGTAAGGTGGTGTCTGCTAGGTTCCTCATTGTTAAGTTGCTGTATATATCTCCCTTTGTAGTTAATTTGGTATATTTTTTGAGGGGGGACACTCTGCCAATATGTAGATATCCTATTTCTCATAAACCCTATTTCTTTGAACCCTTCATTAATATCTATTAATGATTCTTGCTTGATACAGTAGTAGCCAAGTGGTGATAGTCTAATTCCATTATTCCATCTAAATTTATTAATTGGTATTCCATTATGTTTTTTTAATTCCATTTATTTTCACATTTTTAAAATATCAGTATAGATTCATAAAGTCTTATTTTATATCTGTAATTTATTATTCTTATTCATAATTTTGATGTTGAAATCGTCCCAGATTTAGTCAGTAGTTGCCTTTTTAAGCTAACTTCTGTGTCCTGTGAACGTATCTGTGCATTTGAGTAATTCCTGATTTTCAGGTCATACTGGTTTTCATTTCAGGGTGATTTTCCTTTACAAGTTGTTCCACGCTCACCTTGTACTTTCTCAGCCACATTCTTGAAATCAGCCTGGTTCTATTCAGTATAGAAGGGTATGTAAAATTCACAATGTTGGCATCAGATGGTTTTATTGCTGCAAGGATTTCTTTGGTTCTAGACTGTCAGTGGACAGAACTAGGAAATAATGTGCTTGTATTTGTATGTGTACATACCCATTTACCCACCCCCACACATGAATTTGTTTATCTTTTAAAAGCCATGCATCCATATTGGTACTGACAATTGCAGTCTGACAACCCACAAGTTTCATTTTAGCTTCCTCATTTTTATGTTTGTAACACTCTTCTTTTTTTTTTTTTTTTGTCAGTAAACAACCTGAGCCCCATTTTCTGGCTTATATTGCTTATTTTTACAAGGTACATTAAATATTTTAAGAATTGCTAACCTTCATCATAAGTAACCTACTTATTACCTCTAATTTAACTTCTAATATATTTTGTTTGTTTTGAGTATGTGAAGTGTAACATAACTTAAAATGACAAACCTATATAAAAAGTTATACTGAGTTACTTTCATTATCCAAACCTCTACCCTGTTTTAATCACCTCATAGTTTTCAGTTTCTCTTTACCCTCTGTAAAATCAACCTTATTAGACTCTTGTTTTTCTGTTTCTTTTGCTCACTTGGGAAAATCTATTTTTTTCTTATTGTCGTTTTGCTTTTTTCACTTAGCAGTATATCCATAGAATCACTTTCTTTCATCTCAGAGCTCTTCCTCATTTTTCCTGAATACTCAGTATTTTACAAATAATGCTGCATGTTAACTTATGTACTTAATTGGTTGTGTATTTTCAAGGTAAATTCTGTGAAGTAGGATTCTTGAATCAAGGGAAAATGGATGTGTAATTTTGTTATAGCCAAATTCCAAAAAAGGTTGTAGAGATTTCATTCACTATCAGTGCATAAAAGTGATTATTTTCTCACTATTCTTGCCAACAGGATGTAGTTTCATGCTTTTTATTTTTTGCCAACCTCATAGATAAGAAATGATACATTTGTGTGGTTTTAATTTACATCTTTCTAATATTGAGTGATACAAAAGATCTTTCAAATATTTTTATTAAGATTGTCAGTTGTCTTTTCACTTTATTTTGTAGTGTTTTTTGACATATATATTTAAAAATTTATGTAGTTAATCTTTTTTTTTAATCTATTGCATCTGAATTTTGAGTCTTAGGTGTTGAAAGTCTTTTATTACACTAAGGATATAAGCGAATTCAGGTGGGATTATATGAATATTTGAATGATTCTGAACCCTACAACTTACATTATTCTTTGAGAGATTAAGGTGGGAAATAGGGGCATTATTTAAAACCTCTGCTTCAAAAGTAGCATCAGAGAAGCTGAGAATATAAGGAAAAAAATGGCAGCTGAGAAAATGAGCAGAGCTTTTGGTAGTTTCCTGGCTCTTTGGGGACCAAAATTGGAATTCAGGGCCCTTCTAAAAGCCCATCCTAGAGGAGAAATCTTGGTAAATACTTGTGACTTTGATTTCAGAAGCTGTAAGTATAATGGAGTAAAGATGAATCAGAAATACACCAAATATTTGCAAGGACTTAAACTCAGTTTTGAAGATTTCCATCTGTGATTGTTGTTATTCAGTCACTAAGTTGTGTCCGACTTTTTGCGACCCCATGAACTGTAGCACACTAGGCTTCCCTGTTCTTCACTATCTCCCTCAGTTTGCTCAAACTCATGTCTATTTGAGTCAGTGGTGCCATCCATCCATCTCATCCTCTGTTGCCCCCTTCTCCTCTTGACCTCAATCTTTGCCAGCATCATGGTCTTTTCCAATGAGTTAGCTGTTTGCATCATGTGTCCAAAGAATTGGAGCTGCAGCTTCAGCACCAGCCTGGATGTGATTATACTAAGATAATCTTCCTCTACCTTTAAAGTCTTCAAGAAATAAGAATAAGCTTTCTTTGAAGGAAGATGACATGTAGAGCCTCACATTATCTCTGAAATTTGTCATATTCTATGTGTAGCATTTAGTAAAAATAATAATTTAGCCTATTAAAAAAATAGTTACTGTCTAGATATTAAGAGGAAAAAACCAAACAGGCAATAGAAACAGAATCCTAAGATTCAAATTCAGGTTATTAGAGGTAGACTTTAAATAAATGGAGTTACAAAATTCAAGGAATAGGAAATTTTAGCAGAAAACTGATTTCTTTGAGAAAAATTAAATGAAAATTTTAAGACTAAATTTATAACTGAAGTTAGTTGCCACTGAAGAGAATCAGGAAATTGAAGATAGTTCAGAAGAAAATATTCAGACTGACCCCATAGAGAGATAAAAGGAGGAACATTTTTAAAATGTTTAAGGAACACATGGGACATAAAATTCTGATGTATGTAATTTATTCCATAATGCGAGATGAGAGACAAGATCAAAATTGAGTATAACATTTGAGTTGGTGAAATGGGCTGGGGAAAAAAAGGTGATTATAATTGATGCAGTAGAATAATAAGTTTGTTGAATGATTAGGCTTTTTATATATTCATAAATATTCCCTTTTTAAATCTGAAGGGTTTTTTTATATTTAGAAAATTGTAATCTCTGGGTGGAATGTTTCTTTTCTATAGCAGTATATGTAAAATCTGTCCACAGGATGAAGAATATATTCGCTTTCTTTAAAAACATGCTTAAAATCTTTATCTGACAAAAATATAATTGTGATATTTCCAAATAAATACTGCTGTTCAGTCTAATTATGTATAGATTCTTTCTGTAGCTATTAATATTTGATTACATAATTAACATCATAATACTCTTTTTCAGTGTAACAAACTTTATGGATTTTAGTTTTCCTTTTGAATATATTGGAAAATATTATTAATACCACTTACTAATAATTGCTTTTCAATATGTTACAGCTAATCATTTACCATTTTGGAGTTTAAAGGATGACATCATGGCAAAATTTCGAAGAAGGACTTGCTTCATTTTGTCACTTTTTATTCTATTTATTTTCTCTCTGATGATGGGTTTAAAAATGCTGAGACCAAATAAAGCAGCTTTTGGAGATCCTTTTGGACTTGAGTTTCTTCCAGAAATTTGGCAACAAACTCATTTGACGAAAGTTTTTGATTCCCAAAAGAGTGACAAAATCAGCAGTGAAACAAACATCAAGAATTTAAAAACTGAGGAAATCACCGTGAAAGCTTCCGTAGCCTCTGAACCTCATCCAGAAGAACTGCCACCTCTGAATTATTACTTACATGTATTTTATTATAGTTGGTATGGAAATCCACAATTTGATGGTAAATATATACATTGGAACCATCCAGTTCTCTCACACTGGGACCCTAGGATAACCAAGAAATATCCCAAAGGGAAGCACAACCCCCCTGATGACATTGGCTCCAGGTTTTATCCTGAGTTGGGAAGTTACAGCTCTCGGGATCCTTCTGTCATTGAAACTCACATGAAACAAATGTACTCAGCTTCAATTGGTAAGTATTTTAGATACGTATGTGAATGTGTAAGTAAATTTTTGTAGAACATTAATTACTAATTGACCTTTCCTGCTGGCTCAGTGGCAAACATTTCGCCTGCAATGCAGGAGACAGGGATTCGATCCCTGGATTGGAAAGATCCCCTGGAGAAGGAAATGGCAACCCATGCCAGCATTCTTGCTAGGAAAATCCCATGGACAGAGGAGCCTGGCGGACTATAGTCCATGGGGTCAGAAATTATTAATTAGTCTTGCATTATAAGTTTATAATTTTAAACTTACAAACTCTAGATTAAACTGTTGTTACAACATGTTAACACTAACATTTCTGGGTGTATTATTTTTATTGATTTCTAATTTAATACTCTGTGAATTTTCTAAAATTCTGATTGATATAAGATATAATGAATTCTCTGAATTTATGTTATACATCTGTTTAAATATCATCCCAATAAGTAAAATATTCTATATCCCCCAAGTTTTTGTCTGCTGTTTAGCTCTCCCTACATTCAAGGAAACTAAGTATCATATAGACTAGTTGTTATAAATGTTTTACTATTAAATAAAAATAGAATCGTTAATATTTGTGTGTATATATGTGTGTAGGGGGGAATCTTTTACTCAGCATGCTGTTCTGAAATTTAGTCATGATTGCCAGTCTTATTCCATTGTATAATTATAGCGATTTGTTTCTGCATTCATCTTGGCGCACATTTGTACTTTTTCAAAGTTTAGGCATGTAGGCAGTGGCACCCACTCCAGTACTCTTGCCTGGAAAATCCCATGGACGGAGGAGCCTCGCAGGCTACAGTCCATGGGGTCGCTAAGAGTCAGACACGACTGAGCGGCTTCCCTTACACTTTTCACGNATAATTTTAAACTTACAAACTCTAGATTAAACTGTTGTTACAACATGTTAACACTAACATTTCTGGGTGTATTATTTTTATTGATTTCTAATTTAATACTCTGTGAATTTTCTAAAATTCTGATTGATATAAGATATAATGAATTCTCTGAATTTATGTTATACATCTGTTTAAATATCATCCCAATAAGTAAAATATTCTATATCCCCCAAGTTTTTGTCTGCTGTTTAGCTCTCCCTACATTCAAGGAAACTAAGTATCATATAGACTAGTTGTTGTAAATGTTTTACTATTAAATAAAAATAGAATCGTTAATATTTGTGTGTATATATGTGTGTAGGGGGGAATCTTTTACTCAGCATGCTGTTCTGAAATTTAGTCATGATTGCCAGTCTTATTCCATTGTATAATTATAGCGATTTGTTTCTGCATTCATCTTGGCGCACATTTGTACTTTTTCAAAGTTTAGGCATGTAGGCAGTGGCACCCACTCCAGTACTCTTGCCTGGAAAATCCCATGGACGGAGGAGCCTCGCAGGCTACAGTCCATGGGGTCGCTAAGAGTCAGACACGACTGAGCGGCTTCCCTTACACTTTTCACGCATTGGAGAAGGAAATAGCAACCCACTCTAGTGTTCTTGCCTGGAGAATCCCAGGGACGGGGGAGCCTGATGGGTTTCCGTCTATGGGGTCACACAGAGTCGGACACAACTGACGTGACTTAGCAGCAGCAGCAGCAGCATATAATTTGGTCTTTTCTTAAAAAAAAAAAAAATAGTTTGACAATCTCTTCTTTTTTAACACCTGTTTATTTCATTTATTTTAATATTGATATAGTTGATTATACATGTTTCATTTTGCTGTTTGTTTTCCATTTATCACATCTGTTCTAGTCCTTTTCCCCAATTTTTTCTGTCTCTACTTGTATTGAAAATGTTTAGTCCATTTAATATTCTTTTCTGACTTATTAGATATATTCCTTCATTTTATGATTGGTCTGACATTTACAATAGGCACCTTTATCTGATGGGAAGTCACAAAGTATTCCTACTGTTTTCCCCTCTTCCCTTTTTCTTCCCTCTAATTTCTGTCACTTCAGTTACATGTATTTACATAGAATTATGTCCCACAGATAAATAATATAGAAAAATATGTAATTGAGTGTATGAAAATTCAACTCATTAATATACCCTTTATAAAACTCTGCCTGTTTTGATTCTGTCTTCTTAGTGTCTCTACCACTAGGGCCAAAAGGAGAAGTTGAGTGCTCTTAAATTTTTCTGATTCTTCAAAAGGTACCAACTCACTGTTAAGTTGCTATGGGTAGAGAGACATACAAGATTTTTTCATGAACAAAATAATACAGAGACCTGTGAAATCCATTCTATATCAACTTTGTGCAAGATGACTTTTCTTTTTTTAATTGAGTATAGTTGTTTTATAGTGTTTCTGTTGTACAGCAAAGTGAATCAGCCATAGCTATCCATATATTCCCCCATTTTTGGATTTCCTTCCCATGTAGGTCACCACAGAGCATTGAATAGAGTTCCCTGTGCTAAGGTAGGTCTCATCAGTTACCTGTTTTGCAGATAGTGTGTATAAATGTCAATCCCAATCTTCCAGTCAGTTTCACTCCCTCTTCACCTCTGGTATCCATACATTTGTTCTCTACGTCTGTGTCTCTATTTCTACTTTGCAAATAGTTCATGTATACCATTTTTCTAGGTTGCACGTATATACCTTAATATACAATATTAGTTTTTCTGACTTACTTTGCTCTCTACAACAATCTTTAGGTCCATCCATGTCTCTACTGATGGCACAATTTTGTTCCTTTTTATGGCTGCGTAATATTCCATTGTGTTTATGTACCACTTCTTTATCCATTCCTCTATTGATGAAAATTTAGGTTGCTTCCATTTTCTGGCTATTGTAAATAGCACTGCAGTGAACACTGGATGCATGTATCTTTTTGGATTATCATTTTCTCCAGTTGTATGCCCAGGAGTTGGATTACTGAGTCATCTAGTATTTCTAGTTTTAGTTTTTTTAAGGACCCTCCATGCCATTCTTCATAGTGACTGTGTCAATTTACATTGATACAGTATAAGAGGATTCTCTTTTCTCTATGTCTTCAATAACACTTGTTATCTCTTGTTTTTTTTTATGGTAGCTGTTGATACAGGTACAAAAAGCTATCTCACTGTGGTTTTGACTTGTAAATATTTTCCAAGGGATTAGTAATCTTTTCATTTGCCCATTGGCCATTTGTAAGTCTTCTTTGGACTGGTTTTTGTTACTGCTGCTGCTGCTGCTGCTAAGTCGCATCAGTTGTGTCCGACTCTGTGAGACCCCATAGATGGCAGCCCACCAGGCTCCGCTGCCCCTGGGATTCTCCAGGCAAGAACACTGGAGTGGACTGTCATTTCCTTCTCCAGTGCATGAAAGTGAAAAGTGAAAGTGAAGTCGCTTAGTTGTGTCCAACTCTTCGCGACCCCATGGACTGCAGCCTCCTCCATCCGTGGGATTTCCAGGCAAGAGTTCTTTTGTTACTGAGTTATATGAATTTTTGTAAATGATGGATCTTAACCCCTTATTCATTATATGATATGCAAAATAATTTCTCCTATTCAGTATATATCTTTTGATTGTGTTATTGTTGCTTTTGCTCTGTAGAAGCTTTTAAGATTGACATAGTCCTACTTTAAGATATTTTCTTTTGTTATTTGTGCTTTTGGTGTCATATGCAAAATATCAGTGCCAAGACCAGTGTCAAAGATCTTCTTTCCTGTGTTTACTTCAGGGAGTTTTATATCAGGTCTGTCTTATATTTTAAGTCTTTGATCTCTTTCAAGGTGCTTTTGGTGAGTAGTATAGGATAGACCCAACTTTCTTTTCTGTGTATAGCTATCCAGTTTTCCCAGCACCAGAGGATGTTCTTGGTCCTCTTGTCATGTATTAGCTCCTAGATGTGTAAAGCCAGATTGTTTCTTTGTAAGTTTTCCCATTTCTTAGCATCTTTATTTTATGACTACAAATATCCCTTTCAGAATGGCTTTTGGAGCATCCCATAAGAAAGTGAAAGAGGAGAGTGAAAACAACATTCAGAAAACTAAGATCATGGCATCTAGTCCCATCACTTCATGGAAAATTGACAGCGAAACAGTGGAAACAATGAGAGACTTTATTTTTGGGGGCTCCAAAATCACTGCAGATGGTGACTGCAGCCATGAAATTAAAGGACGCTTGCTTCTTAGAAGAAAAGTTATGACCAACCTAGACAGTATATTAAAAAGCAGAGATATTATTTTGCCAACAAAGGTCCGTCTAGTCAAAGCTATGGTTTTTCCAGTAGTCATGTATGGATGTGAGAGTTGGACTGTAAAGAAAGCTGAGCACTAAAGAACTGATGCTTTTGAACTGTGCTGTTGGACAAGACCCTTGGACTGTAAGGAGATCCAACTAGTCAACCTAAAGGAAATTAGTCCTGAATATTCATTGGAAGGACTGATGCTGAAGCTGAAACTCCAATACTTTGGCCACCTGATGCGAAGAACTGACTCATTGAAAAAGACCCTGATGCTTGGAAAGATTAAAGGCATGAGGAGAAGGGGACAACAGAGGATGAGATGGTTGGATGACATCATCGACACGATGGACATGAGTTTGAGGTGGCTTCAGGGGTTGGTGATGAACAGGGAGGGCTGGTTTGCTGCAGTCCGTGGGATCACAAAGAGTCGGACATATCTGAGCAACTGAACTGATAGGTTTAGTAGAAAGTGATTTTATTTTCGTTTTAAGGTAATCTTTGGTTCCTATTTTGATTTCTTGTTTCACCTATTGGTTGTTCAGGAGTTTCTTGTTTATTTTTCATATATCTGTAGATTTTCCAGATTGTTGAAACAATTCTTGATTGTTAGAAGTATAGCTGCCGTGGCTTCCCTTTGGCTCCCACCTGAATGGAATGCCTTTTCATCCTTTCACTTTGAGTTTGCGGGGATCCTTAAAGCTTTCTTGTTGGAACCATAGAGTTGGCTCTTGTTTTCCATCCTTCCAGGCCTTATGTGCCTTTTGCTTGCTGAATTCAATCCACTTTTGTTTAGAGTAATTATTAATACTTAAGGACTTATTCAGTTCAGTCACTTGGTTGTGTCCGACTCTTTTCGACCCCATGGACTGCAGCATGTCAGGCTTCCCTGTCCATCATAAAATCCTGGAGCATGCTCAAACTCATGTCCATCAAGTCAGTGATGCCATCCTACCATCTCATCCTGTCGTCCCTTTCTCCTCCTGCTTTCAGTCTTTCCCAACATCAGGGTCTTTCCAATGAATCAGTTATTCACATCAAGTGGCCAAAGTATTGGAGCTTCAGCTTTAGCATTAGTTCTTCCAATAAGTATTCAGGACTGATTTCCTTTAGGATTGAATAGCTGATCACCTTGCAGTCCAAGAAACTCTCAAAGAGTCTTCTCTGACAGCACAGTTTCTTCAGTGCTCAGCTTTCTTTATGGTCCAACTCTCACATCCATACATGACTACTGGAAAAACAGCTTTGACTTGATGGACCTTTGTCAGTGAAGTAATGTCTCTGCTTTTCAATATGCTGTCTAGATTAGTCATAGCTTTTTTTCCAAGGAGTAAGTGTCTTAATTTCATGGCTGCTATTACCATCTGCAGTGAATTTGGAGCCCACGAAATAAAGTCTGTCACTGTTGCCATTGTTTCCTCCTCTATTTGCTAGTAAGTAATGGGACCTGATGCCATGATCTTAGTTTTTTGAATGTTGAGTTTTAAGCCAGCTTTTTCACTCTCCTCTTTCATTTTAGTTAAGAGGCTCTTTAGTTTCTCTTCACTTTCTGCCATACGGGTGGTGTCATCTGTGTATCTGAGATTATTGATGTTTTCTTCTGGCAATCATGATTTCAGCTTGTGCTTCATTCAGCCTGGCATTTTGCCTGATGTACTCTGCATAATAAGTTAAATAAGCAGGGTGGCAATATACAGCCTTGACGTACTCCATTCCTGATTTGGAACCAGTCTGTTGTTCCATGTCCAGTTCAAACTGTTGCTTCTTGACTTGCATACAGGTAGCTAAGGAGGCAGCCAAGGTGGTCTGGTATTCCCATTTCTTTCAGAATTTTCAGTTTGTTGTGATCCACACAGTCAAAGGCTTTGATGTAGTCAATATCTAGTGGATGTTGACAATTTGATCTCTGGTTCCTCTTTCTTTTCTAAATATAGCTTGAACATCTGGAAGTTNACTCTGCATATAAGTTAAATAAGCAGGGTGACAATATACAGTCTTGACGTACTTCTTTTCCTATTTGGAAGCAGTCTGTTGTTCCATGTCCAGTTCTAACTGTTGCTTCCTCATTTGCATACAGGCTCCTCAAGAGGCAGGTCAAGTGGTCTTGTATTCTCGTTTCTTTCAGAATTTTCCATAGTTTATTGTGATCTACATAATAATAAGTTATCTATAATCCAGCTTATCCACTATTGTATTCAAAATTTTTAGTTTCTTTCTGAACAGAATTGAGTTTCTAGTTCTAAAATGATGACTTATTATTTCTTTATTACATATTTTAAAACCTCCAAATCTCAGTGGAAAAATATTAATGTGTACTTCCACGTGGATACTTTGCAAATACACAGAAAACTTCTGTAGAAAACTCTAACAGTAATAGCATTATATAAACATTTGTAGTAATGTTTATTTATGGTCATAGGGTTAAATTCTGCTTCAAAAAGCAGGGAGATCAGAAAGTTAAAAAAAAATTATTACACGATTCAATTCTGAAAGTAACTATGATGACAGGCTTTTTATAAACTACAGTTAAAATGGAACATTCAAAGTGATACATTTATATTCTCTGAAAGATCTATGATTTTGGTCACAATATAAATTGGTTTTTTAGTGTAAAATCATTTATTGACATTTTAAATTTTATTTTCAAAAGTTATTTCTGTCATTACTTTAACCTTACCTTATTTCTTAATTTAAATAGCCTTATCTCTCTTCTGCCAAAGGAAAAGTCTTAGTTCTAATTCTTTTATGGTGCTTTTAGATTTTTCTTGAACTCTGCAGATATTAGGACAAAATTTCCTATGCATGTACATAATCAAAATTCCTAGCATAATATCATGCACAGGGACTTAATTTGTGTTTTAAATTATCTATCTTGGTTCAATTTGGTGCCATGAAAATTGTTTGAGCATTGTGCTAGACGTTGTGGGGAATTTTTTAGAAACCTAATTTTAGTCAAAGAGGAGATTAGAAAGTTTAAAAAATAAATAATTAGATCACGATGCAATTTTGGAAGCAACATAAAGTACACCAATATAGACAGAAAGGCATGATTAATTTTTCTGTGGTTGTAAGACACAGCTTCATGAAAGAAAAAAAAAAAATTAAGTGCTAAAGGCAAAATAAGATTTCTGTGCTTCCCTGGTAGCTCAGTTGGTAATGAATCTGGCCTACAATGCAGGAGACTGAGGTTCGATCCCTGGGTGGGGATGAACCCCTAGAGAAGAAAATGGCAACCCACTCCAATATTCTTGTGTGAAAAATCTCATGGACAGAGAAGCCTGGCAGGCTTCAGTCCATGGGGTTGCCAAGAATCAGACACAACTTAGCGACTAAACCACTACTGTACTGTCACTCTTATGGAAAGAAAAAAAAATTAATGGTTCCATATTACTGCAGAGTAAACTGACTTGTAGAGTGGCAAGGTGCATATTACTAATCAGCAAATAAACAATGACTTCTTTTATTTCTACAATAGTTGAGCATAGAATCAATAAAATAAAAAGTTATAAAAGATACAACAAAGGTAAACCAATTTCCTAAAATATCTGTTACAACATATCCATATTGAATGTCAAAAACCTGAGAATTGCGATTTTATAAAGTTTTATAAAATTTTGTAAAGTTATATAGCTTTTAAGTTAACAAATGAAAATTCTGTCATTGTTAAACATATAAGAAAACCATGCAAGATAAAGATTTTGCTCATTTTAGCTCTAATGAAATTATCACTTCGCATTAAAAAGAAAAAAAATTATTTAAGATTTTATTGTCAAATTTCAGGGAGAGTATCAAAACTTCTTATAGATGTTTGCAATTTTATAAGCATTATCCTTCTGCTCATTATTCATCAAGACTGATATTAAATTAAAATTGGAAAAATATGTTTTAAATGGCCTGTAAAATACTTTTTATTGACACCTTCAAATAACTAGGAGGAATGGTATTTCCTTAACAGACTAAAAGTCTAAACTAACAAATACAGCCAGTAATTTACAAAACCCACTTTACTTGGTAGAGCTAACAAGGATGATCACATTAATCATTCTTACTCAACAGATGAAACTTTCTAGTATAAAACATGCTATGAGAGAAAAATGTGTAGAAATGGTTAAACTTATTTCCAGAATCACTTATATGTGGAATCCCCAAAAAAGAGTACAAATGAATTTACCTACAAAACATAAACAGAATTATAGATGTATAAAACAAATTTAGGAGAAAGAAATGGCACCCCACTCAAGTATTCTTGTCTGGAGAATCTCAAAGTCAGAGGAGCCTGGCAGGCTACAGTCCATGGGGTTGCAAAGAGTCAGACATGACAGAGCGATTAAATACACATGCAAAACAAATTTATGGTTACCAGGGAGTAAGCAGAGTTAGGGATAAATTGGGAGATCAGAATTGACATATATCCACTATTATATATAAAATAGACAACTAAAAAGCACTACTGCATGGCACAAGAAACTCTACTCAATACTCTGTACTGGCCAGTAGGAGAAAATAATCTTAAAAAGAGTGGATTTATAGCAAAGGAGAAAGGAAAGATACAAGCATCTGAATGCAGAGTTCCAAAGAATAGCAAGAAGAGATAAGANTACAGATTTCTCAAGAGGCAGGCCAGGTGGTCTGGTATTCCCATCTCTTTCAGAATTTTCCACAGTTTATTGTGACCCACACACTCAAAGGCTTCGCCATAGTCAATAAAGCAGAAATAGATCTTTTTCTGGAACTCTCTTGCTTTTTCCATGATCCAGCGGATGTTGGAAGTATAAATCCTATAATTTTGTTCTTTTTTATGATTATTTTGGCTTTTAGGATCACATGAAATTGCATATGAATTTCAAATGCATTTTTCTGTTTATGCAAAACAAAGTCATTGAGATTTTGGTAGGGATCACATTGAATCTATGTATCACTTTGAATAGCTTTGGCATTTTAGCAAAGTTGATTCTTTCAGTCCATGAATATGGGATATGCTTGCATTTTTCGTATTTTAATTTCTTCTGGCAGTGTTTCATAGCTTTCATCACACAGGTCTTTCACCAACTTGGTTAAGTTATATCTGAAGTATTTGTTTCTTTTGCATGTTATGTTGTAATTGTTTTTGTAATTTCATTTTCAGATTGTTTGCATAGAAATGAAACTAATTTCTGTGTGTTAACTTTGTATTCTGCAATTTTGANATCACACAGGTCTTTCACCAACTTGGTTAAGTTATATCTGAAGTATTTGTTTCTTTTGCATGTTATGTTGTAATTGTTTTTGTAATTTCATTTTCAGATTGTTTGCATAGAAATGAAACTAATTTCTGTGTGTTAACTTTGTATTCTGCAATTTTGATCAGTTCAGTTCAGTCACTCAGTCATGTCCGACTCTTTGCAACCCCATGGACTGCAGCACGCCAGGCCTCCCTGTCCATCACCAACTCCTGGAGTTTACTCATACTCATCTCCATTGAGTCAGTGATGCCATCCAACCTTCTCATCCTCTGCTGTCCCCTTCTCCCTCGTTCAATCTTTCCCAGCATCAGGGTCTTTTCAAATGAATCAGTTCTTTGCATCAGAGGGCAAAAGTTTTGGAGTTTAATCTTCAGCATCAGTCCTTCCAATGAATTTTCAGGACTGATTTCCTTTTTGATGGACTGGTTGAATCTTGTTGCAGTCCAAGGGACTCTCAAGAGTCTTCTGCAACACCACAGTTCAAAAGCATCAATTGTTTGCCACTCAGCTTTCTTTATAGTCCAAATCTCACATCCATACATGACTACTGGAAAAACCATAGCTTTGACTGGACAGACCTTTGTTGGCAAAGTAATGTCTCTGCTTTTTAATATGCTCTCTAGGTTGATCATAACTTTTCTTCCAAGGAGCAAGCATCTTTTTAATTTAATGGCTGCAATCACTATCTGCAGTGATTTGGTAGCCCTCAACAATAAAGTCTGACACTGTTTGCACTGTTTCCTCATCTATCTGCCATGAAGTTATGGGACCAGATGCCATGATTTTAGTTTTATGAATATTGAGTTTTAAGTCAACTTTTTCACTCTCCTCTGTCACTTTCACAAGAGGCTCTCTAGTTCTTTGGTTCCTGCCATAAGTGTGGTGTTATCTGCATATGAGGTTATTAATATTTCTCCTGACAATCTTGATTCCAGGTTGTGCTTTATCCAGTCCAGCTTTTTTCACAAGATACTCTGCATATAAATTAAAAACAGGGTGACAATATACAGCCTTGACATATTCCTTTTTCCGATTTGAAACCAGTCTGTTGTTCCCTGTCCAGTTCTAACTGTTGCTTCTTGACCTGCATACAGATTTCTCAGGAGGCAGGTCAAGTGGTCTGGTATTCCCATCTCTTGAGGAATTTTCCACTGTTCGTTGTGATCCACACAGTCAAAGGCTTTGACATAGTCAACAAAGTAGAAGTAGATGGTTTTTTTGTAACTCTTTTGCTTTTTCAATGATCCAATGAATGTTGACAATTTGATCTCTAGTTCCTCTGGTTTTTCTAAATACAGCTTGAACATCTGGAAGTTCATGGTCCACATAGTATTGAAGCCTGGCTTGGAGAATTTTGAGCGTTGCTTTGCCAGCATGTGAGATGAGTGCAGTTGTGCAGTAGTTTGAGCATTCTTTGCCATTGCCTTTCTTTGGGATTGGAATGAAAACTGACCTTTTCCAGTCCTGTGGCCACTGCTGAGTTTTCCAGATTTGCAGAATACTGAGTGTAGCACTTTCACAGCATCATCTGTGATATTGAATGGTTTGCCTTGGAAATGAACAGAGATCATTCTGTTGTTTTTGAGATTAAATCCAAGTACTGCATTTCTGACTCTCTGGTTGACTGTGTTGGCTACTCCCTTTCTTCTAAGGGATTCTTGCTCACAGTAGTAGATATAATGGTTGTCTGGGTTGAATCCCAGTCCATTTTAGTTGCTGATTCCTAAAATGTCAATGTTCACTCTTGCCATTTCCTTTTAACCACTTCCAGTTTACCTTGATTCATGGGCCTAACATTCCAAGTTCCTATGCAGTATTGCTCTTTACAGCATCAGACTTTACTTCCACCACCAGTTACATCCACAACTGGGTGTTGTTTTTGCTTTGGCTCCGTCTCTTTATTCTTTCTGGAGCTATTTCTCCACTGATGTCCAGTAGCATATTGGGCACCTACTGACCTGGGGAGTTCATCTTTCAATGATTCACTTATTCTAATACTTGTTTTTTGTTTGTGGAATCTTTAGAGTTTTCTACATATAAGATCATATTATCTGTAAACAGATTATTTTGCTTTTTTTCCAATATGAATGCCTTTTACTTCTTTTTGTTTCCTAATTGCTGTCTAGAACTTCTAGTATTGTGTTAAATTGAAGTGGTGAAGGTAGACCTCCTTGCCTTGTTCTTAATCTTTGAGGAAAAGCTTTTAGTCTTTCGGTATTGAGTATGCTGTTCATTGTGGCTATTTCATATAAAATTTCTCTTATGGTAGTTATGTTTTATATTTTCTGTGCCTAGTATTTCAGCATTTTCATGAAAAAGTGTTGAATTTTGCCAGTTGCTTTTTTTGCATCATTTGAGATGACCATTTATTTTTCCCTTCATTCTGTTAAGGCAGCATATTACACTGATCAGTTTCCATGTGTTGCATCATCCTAGCACTCCAGGGATAAACTATACTTAGTCATGTTGTGTAATCTTTTTAGTGTGCCGCCAAATTAAACTTGCTAACATTCTGTTGAAGAGTTGCATCAATGCTCATAAGGGATAGTTTATAGTTTTCTTGTGTTTTGGTCTTGCTTTGCTATTAAGGTAATACAAATATCATAGAATGAGATCGAAAATGTTTTCTCCTCTTTGGCTTTTGGAACAGTTTGACAATGATTGTTTCATTTCTTCTTTAAATATTTAGTAGGATTCACCCATGTCAAGCCATCTTGTTTAGGGCTTTTTCTTCCTTTGCCAGGAGATGTTTGTTTATTGATTCAATTTCTTGAAGAGTGATAAGTCTATTCAAATTGTTTATTTCTTCATAATTCAGTCTGGGTAGGTTTTGAGCTTCTAGGATTTTGCCCATTTTGTCTAGGCTATCAAATTTGCTGATATAGAATTGTTCCTGGTACTTTATAATAATCATTTTGCTCCCGTAGAATCAGTAGTAATACTCTCACTGTCGTCTTTGATTTTAGTAATTTCTACCATCTCTTTTCCTCTTAGTTCATCCAGCTAAGGTTTGTTAATTTTATGACCTCTTCTGAAAACCAGTTTGGTTTCATTGATTTTCTCCATTGTTTTTCTATTTTCTGTTTCATATGTATCTTATCTAAGCTTTTATTATCTTCTTCCTCTTCTAACTTTAGAATTATTTTGTTCTTTTTCTAGTTCCTTAAGTTTGTAACGTTAACTTGAGATTTTCATTGTTTTATAGACGTAAGCATTTACAGCTATTAGTTTACCCTTTAGTATCACTTTGGCCACATATCATAAGTTTTGTTATATCATATTTTTGTTTTATTCATCTTTTAAGTGTTTTCCAGTTTCCTCTTTAATTTTTTTTTCTTTAATCCTTTGGCAGTTTAATCTTTACTCTTAACATAGTTACTTGTATGGATTAATTTTCAAATGTTGAATCTCATTCTTTATTCCTAGAATAAACCCTATTTGGTGATGATTTGTTATCCTATTTGTATATTGCTAAATCCTATTTACTCATCTTTTGTCGAGACCAGCTCGACAAGTAGGGTTTCCGAAAGTGCGATCCAGCGAGAGAATGAAAAACGAGACACAAGAATTCAGAGAAAAGCGAGAATCAGGGGACCAACACTGCTCCAAGGTGAAGGTGCTGAAACTGAATCCCAGCCAGCTTTATTATACTTTCAGCCATGAATGAAAGAATAAGTGAGGAGTTAAACTATAACTCATGTGGCCTTCAGGGCCAAAGAACAAAATGATCATTAACCATTGAGTAATTAGGAAACAGTAATCAATAACAAATCAGCAACTAAGACTAATATTCTTATCTATAGATTTTCCACCAGATACGTAAAACATGTGACTCTGAGACGCCAGTTGAGAAACAGTCTGGGGTTGGTTTTCCGACCAGAGGATCATATCTTGTTTTCAAGATTATGACCTGTTTCTTCTGGACTTGTTCCAAGAGTCTCATGCCTTATAGCATCTAGTTTATCAATAATTATAAATTTCTTTTGCAGCCCTTGCTGGGGCCTGCTTTTCTTTTATTCTTCCTGTCTCCTAAAATCTTTTTAAAGTATTTTACATCCTTTTTCATATGAAATATTGGAGATATTGGTCTGTGGTTTTCTTTTTCTGATGTGTTTTGTCTTTTGTTATTAGATTAGTTTATGACCTCATGAAATTAGTCAGGAAGTCTTCCTTCTTTCATATTCTGGAAGAGATTTCATAGAACTGTTTTTTTTTTTTTTTTTCTTACTTGATAGAATTCACCTGTGAAATCTTTTTGGGCTAGTAGATTCATTATTTTTTTTTTAACTACAAAATGAATTTCATTAATAGACATAGGACTGTTCACATGATTTATTCTACAGTGACTTTAGATACTTTTATTTTTTAAAGAACTGGTCTATTTCATCAAATAGTTTTAGTTCTTGGACATAGAGTTGTATGCATTATTTCTTTCTAATGCTTTTAAAGCCTCTTACACATCTGCTTTTGATAATCCGTTTCTGTCCTCCTTCTTTTCTGGTCAGTGTTTGTAGAGTATAACTATTATTGTTGACTCACTCAGTGACCCAGCTTTTGGTTTCATTGATTCCTTGGTAAAAGAATGTGTGTTCTGCCGCTGTTGAATGGACTATCTTATAAATGTTCATTTATAAGATAGTTCATGTTCTTGACGGTATTGTTCAGATCTTCTTATCCTTGCCTATTTTCTGTTTGTTTTATCAATTATTGATAAAGCAGTTTTCAAGTCTTCAGAAAAAAATTGTGGATTCATCTATTCCTCCTTTCAGATTTGTCAGATTTTGCTTCGTATATTTTGAGGTCTTTTTTAAGTACGTAATCATTTAGGACTGTTATATCTTTGGGGATAATTGACACCTATACTGTTATAAAATAATCCCTCTTTATGATGGTAATATTCTTTGTTTTGAAGTCTACATTAGTTCACATTGTTATAACAACTGCTCCTCTCTTTGATTAACTTTTGCCTCCTGTATCTTTTTTCATTCTTTAGTTTTTAACTTATCTTTGTCTTTATACTTAAAGTGGTTTTCCTGGACAGAGCCTGTGGTTCAGTTCTGTTCAGTCACTCAGTCATGTCTGATTCTTTGCAACACCATAGACTGCAGCATGCCAGGCTTCCCTGTCCTTCACCAACTCTCGGAGCCTGCTCAAACTCATATCCATTGAGTTGGTGATGTCATCCAGTCATCTCAACCTCTGTCATCCCCTTCTCCTCCTGCCTTCAGTTTTTGTCCACAACAGGGTCTGTTCTGATGAGTCAGCTCTTCATATCAGGTGGCCAAAGCATTGGAGCTTCAGCTTCAGCATCAGTCCTTCCAATGAATATTCAGTACTGATTTCCTTTAGGATTGACAGGTTTGATCACCTTTCAGTCCAAAGGACTCTCAAGAGTCTTCTCCAACACCACAGTTCAAAAGCATCAGTTCTTTGGCATTCAGCCTTCTTTATGGTCCAACTCTCACATCCATGCATAAAACCATAGCTTTGACTATATGAACTTTTGTCACAAAGTAATGACTCTGCCTTTCAATATGCTGTCTAGGTCAGTAATAGCTTTTCTTCCAAAGAGCAGGTGTCTTTTAGTTTCATGGCTGCAGTCACTATCTGCAGTGATTTTGGAGCCCAAGAAAATAAAGTCTATTATTGTTTCCCCATTTATTTGCTATGAAGTGATGGGACCAGATACCATGATCTTCACTTTCTGAAAGTTGAGTTTTAAGCCAGCTTTTCTACTCTTCTCTTTCATCTTCATCACAATGTTCTTTAGTTCTTCTTCAGTTTCTGCCATAAGGGTGGTGTCATCTGCATATCTGAGTTATTGCTATTTCTTCTGACAATCATGATCCAGGTTGTACTTCATCCACCTGGTATTTCTCATGATGTACTCTGCATATATCTCTGAAGGAGATCAGCCCTGGGATTTCTTTGGAAGGAATGATGCTGAAGCTGAAGCTCCAGTACTTTGGCCACCTCATGCGAAGAGTGGACTCATTGGAAAAGACTCTGATGCTGGGAAGGATTGGGGGCAGGAGGAGAAGGGGGCAACCGAGGATGAGATGGCTGGATGGCATCACTGACTCGATGGGCATGAGTCTGAGTGAACTCCGGGAGTTGGTGATGGACAGGGAGTCCTGGCGTGCTGTGATTCATGGGGTCGCAAAGAGTCGGACACGACTGAGCGACTGAACTGAACTGAACTGAACTGAACTGAACTCTGCTTATAAGTTAAATAAGCAGGGTGACAATATACAGCCTTGACATACTCCTTTCCCAATTTTGAACCAGTCTTTTGTTCTATGTCTGATTCTTACTCTTGCTTCTTGACCTGCATATTGATTTCTCAGGATGCAAGGAAAGTGGTCTGGTATTCCCATCTCTCTAAGAATTTTCCACAGTTTGTTGTGATACATACAGTCAAAGACTTTATTATAATCAATGAAGCAGAAGTAGATGTTTTTCTGGAATTCTCTTGCTTTTTCTATGATCCAGTGATCCAACGGATGTGGTCTGTTTCCTCTGCCGATTCTAATTCTAGTTCTTGGTTCATATACTAGTGAAGCCTCTCTTGGAGGATTTTAAGCATAACTTTGCTAGCATGTGAGATGAATGCAGTTGTACAATAGTTTGAAATAACTCAGCTGTAATTCCATCACCTCCACTAACTTTGTTTGTGGTGTTGCTTTCTAAGGCCCACTTGACTTCACTCTCCAGGGTGTGTGGCTCTAGGTGAGTGATCACACCATCATGGTTATCTGGGTCATGAAGATCTTTTTTATATAGTTCTGTGTATTCTTGCCACCTCATCTTACTATCTTCTGCTTCTGTTAGGTGCATACCATTTCTGTCCTTTATTTTGCCTATCTTTGCATGAAATATCCCCTTGGTATCTCTAATTTTCTTGAAGAGACCTCTAGTCTTTTACACTCTATTGTTTTCCTCTTTTTCTTTGCATTGATCACTGACAAAGGCTTTCTTATCTCTCCTTGTAATTCTTTGAAACTCTGCATTTAGGTGGATATATCTTTCCTTTTCTCCTTTGCCTTTCACTTCTCTTCTTTTCTCATAATATGGTTTATTTATGTTGTTGGATTGATTGAAGTCTGTCTTTTCAGTCTTTGTATTTCTTCCATTCTTTATTTCTCTTATTCTGTATTCCTTTGGGTTAATTAAACTTTTTATGATTACATTCAGTGCCTGCTATTTGCTTTGTTGTTGTTACTCAGTCACTAAGGCATGTCGATTCTTTGCAACCACGTGAACTAGAGCACACCATCTTTCCTGTCCTTCGCTATCTCCCAGAGCTTGCTCAGACTCATGTCCATTGAGTTGACAATGGCATCCAAGCCTTTCATCTTCTGTCGCCCCCTTTTCCTCTTGCCCTCAATCTTTCCCAGCATTAGACTCTTTCCCAGTTCAACAGCTCTTCACATCAGGTAGCCAAAGTATTGGAGCTTCAGCATCAGTTCTTCCAATAAATACTCAGCATAGATTCCATTTAGGATTGACTGCTTGATTTCCTTGTGTCTGAGGGACTCTCAAGAGTCTTCTCCAGCACCGTATTGAAAGCATTAATTCTTCGGTGCTCGACCTTCTTTATGGTCCAACTCTCGCATCTGTACATACTACTGGAAAAAAAAAATAGCTTTGACCATACGGACCTTTGTTGTCAAAGTGATGTCTCTGCTTTTTAATATGCTCTCTAGGTTTGTCATAGGTTTTCTTCCAAGGAAGAGGAATCTTTTAATTTCGTGGCTGCCGTCACCATCCACAGTGATTTTGCAGCCCAAGAAAATAAAATCTGTTACTGTTTCCCCATCTGTTTGCCATGAAGTGATGGGACTGGAGGATGCAGTGATCTTTGTGTTTTGAATGTTCAATTTTTAGCCAGCTTTTTCACTCTCTCTTTTTTTTTTTTTTCTCATCAAGTGGCTCTTTAGTTCCTCTTCACTTTCTGCCATTAGAGTGGTATCATTTGCATATCTGAGGTTATTGGTATTTCTCCTCTGAATCTTGATTCCAACTTTATAGTCATCCAGCCCAGCATTTCACATGATATAAGCTGAGTAAGCAGGGTGACAGTATTCAGCCTTGATGTATTTCTTTCCCAATTTTAAACCAGTCCGTTGTTCCATGTCCACTTCTTACTGTTGCTTCTTTTCCTGAATACAGGTTTCTCAGGAGGCTGATAAAGTGCTCTGGTATTCCTCTCTCTTTTTAAGAATTTTCCACAGTTTGTTGTGATCCACACAGTTAAAGTGTTTAGTGTAGTCAATGAACCTGAAGTAGATTTATTTATTTATTTTTTTTGGAATTGCTTGCTTATTCTATTATCCAGCAAGTGTTGACCATTTGATCTCTGGTTCCTCTGCCTTTTCTAAATCCAGCTTTTATATCTGGAAGATCTTGGTTCATGTACTTTTGAAGTCTAGCTTGAAGGATTTTGAGCGTACCTTGCTAGCATGTGAAATGAGGGCAATCGTTTGATAGTTTGAACATTTCTTGGCATTAGAATTGAGATTAGAATGAAAAATGACCTTTTCCAGTCCTGTGACCACTGCTCAGTCTTCCATATTTGCTGGCATATTGAGTAAAGCACTTCAACAGCATTATCTTTTAGGATTTGAAATTGCTGAGCTTTAATTCCATCACCTCCACTAGCTATGTTCCTAGTAGTGTATTCTAAGGCCCACATGATTCATATTCCAGGATCTCTGACTTTTTATGAGTGATTACACCATCCTGGTTATCCAGGTCATTAAGAGGTGTTTTGTAGAGTTCTGTGTATTCTTGCCACTTCATCTTAGTCTCTTCTGCTTTTCTTAGGTCCTTGCCATTTCTGTCATTTATCATTCCTGTGTTTGCATGAAATGTTCTCTTGGTATCTCTGATTTTCCTGAAGAGGCCTCTAGTCTTTCCCATTCTACTGTTTCCTCTATTTCTTTGCACTGTTTACTTAAGAAGGCTTTCTTATCTCTACTTGCTATTCTCTGGAACTCTGCATTCATTTGTGTATATATGTACCTTTCTTCTTTGCCTTTCGCTTCTCTTCTTTTCTCAGCTCTTTGTAAGGCCTCCTCAGACCATTTTGCCTTTTTGCCTTTCTTTTTCTTAGAGATGGTTTTGGTCACCGCCTCCTGTACAATGTTATGAACCTCTGTCCACAGTTCTTTAGGCACTCTGTCTCAGATCTAATCCCTTGAATCTGTTTGTCATTTACACTGTATAATCATAAAGGATTTGATTTAGATCATATCTGAATAGCCTAGTGATTTTCCATACTTTCTTCAATTTAAGTCTGAAGTTTTCAATTTGTAGCTCATAATCTGAGCCACAGTCAGCTCCAGGTGTTTTTTTTTTCTGACTGTATAGAGCTTCTCTGTCTTTGGCTGCATAGATAGTCAGTCTGATTTCATTGTTGACTGTCTGGTGCTGTCCACGTGTAGAATCATTCTGTTGTTGGAAGAGGGTGTTTGCCATGACCAGTGTGTTCTCTTGGCAAAACTCTTGTTAGGTTTTGCCCTCCTTCATTTTGTACTCCAAAGCCAATTTACCTGTTATTCTAAGCATCTCTTGATTTCCTACTTTTGCATTCCAGTCCCTAATATGAAAGGGACATATTTTTTGGTGTTAATTCTAGACAGTCTTGTAGGTCTTTTTAGAACCGTGTGACTTCAGCTTCTTCAGCATCAGTGGTTGTGGCATAGACTTGTATTACTGTGATGTTGAATGGTTTGCCTTGGAAATGAACTGAGATCTTTTTGTTGTTTCTGAGATTACACCCAAGTACTGCATTTCGGACTCTCTTGTTGACTCTGAGGACTACTTTATTCCTTCTAAGGGTTTCTTGCCCACAGTAGTAAATATAATGGTCATCTGAATTAAATTCACCCATTCACATCCATTTTAGTTCACTGATTCCTAAGATGTCAGTGTTCACTCTTTCCATCTCCTGCTTAACAACATCCAGTTTACATTGATTCATGTACCTAACAATCTGGGTTCCTATGCAGTATTGTTATTAACAGCATTGGACTCTACTTTCACCACCAGACTCATCCACAACTTAGCGTCTTTTCCACCACTTCAACCCAGCCTCTTCATTCTTCTGGAGCTATTTCTCTGCTCTTCTGAAGTAACATATTGGACACTTACGGACTTGCGGGGCTTATCTTCTGTTGTCATATCTTTTTGCCTTTTCACCTTGTTCACAGACTTCTCAAGGCAAGAATACTGAAGTGGTTTGTCATTCCCTTCTCCAGTCTCAAATGGTAAGGTTAAAATATGTATATTAGAGCTTTGAAATTTACCCCAGAGGTATTGGATGCATTTGCTTTGTATTTTTGCCCCAGTCTTTTTGTTTTTTGGTAATTTCTTGTGACTTGCTTAATTACATGACCCTTTCCTCAGCTCTGACGTTCATGAATCTTTTGAAGGCATTTTTTATTATTACCTTTAGTGATTTTTTTTTTGCTTGTTTTTTGTTTTTTTTTCCCCCAGCATTTCTATTTAGTTCTTCTAGTTTTCATCTCCCTGCTAGTATTTCCTACCTGACCTTACATGTTGACTATCTTTCCTATTAGATCTTTTAACATTAAATCATAATATTAATTTTAAATTCCTTGTTTAATGATATCAGCATCTATTTCAGATCTGAGCCAGTCTTTCTCTGTTGAATGCTTTGACTGTGCGTAATTTTTCTTGCTTTTTATAATGTCTTATTTTTTTTTTTTGAAATTGTCATCCTGTGTAGTTGTAAGTGTTTATGTATGGAAATGGCATTTCTATTTTGCCTTTCTTTCTATGAAATCTTTAATTTGAAAGAATGTTTGAGATGTTGGAAAGAAGCACTAAATGTGTTCCCCATATATAAGAGAAACTATCACAAGCTCTGTTGAGGTAAACAAAAACAAATTTAGTTGCCATTTTACTGTCTTAAATATTTTATTTAATAATTCTTTTTATTAATTTTTTAAATTACTTTTTGGAAGAATCCCACTCTGCCTAATGCATTCTCTCATGTATGGTTTTAATTTTTATTTATTTATTTATTTAATTTTTAGGGTTCAGCTGCTTAGAAAGCAAGTTTATTTTTTTTTTAATGGTTTTTAAAACAGACTTTTAGGTTGTGAACTAAATTTATTCCCATTTACAAATGTGAAGACTTAAGTAGGCTAACTTACCTAAAGATAAACATCTATCAGATGACAAAATTGGACTGGATTTTCTAGGACTATCTGTTTCCTGCCTGTATTCTTAAGTATTACCCTATTTAGAATCACTTAGCTTACCAAAAATATTATTGTTGGGTTTCACTTATATTGAAGGTCTTGTGATAAGTGATGTGGAGGGAGGACGTGATCATTATGAAGTGATCTGCATTTAATATACTAATGTTCCAAGAATGGACTTTAAGAGTATCCTTTTTCACTTAGCAGTTGGAATGGTAGAAATATGCTGTAATAGATTTTATGTATAAATGATACTTGATCGACATATTTTAGAGAAACCTTTCAGGTTACTCTGAAGGATTCATTAACATTTTAAATGGACCAGTTGCCCTCCCAAAGTAGGACCATCATTGGGTTGGTTCCCAGGCCATTACTTATTCAAAGCTCATGAGTAACACAGCCCAAAATACACTGTACAAAGATAAATTGGATTATGGAACACAATATGGGAATATAATTCAACATGTAGAAGTGATAGTTGATACAGTAAAACAGCTGAAACACAATAATAGGATAAGGAAGAACAAGGAACGTTTTCCCTAAGCCTTAGAGTATATCTTCAGCAAGGATAAAGAGGAAGAAAAATCACTGGACGAGAACCAGTTGGTAAGTTGTTTGGAGAATCGGTGTATTAGCAGTGCTATACGATAGAAATCTCTGTGATCATGAAAATATTCTGTATCTGTAGCTACTTTACGTTCTCTGTGGAGTTAGAGGAGTTCCCATGCATTGTCCATGCGGGATCTCATCTGCTGATTTTGAGGGCTGGTTTACTTCTGCCAGTTACACTTAGGGCAGACTGACTTCCCATTTTCACTTCATTCTAGACATGTAGTTAGTTCTTTACTCTCTTCAGCTCTTTGACTTTTGGAGGTTTTTTGTTTCCGTTTTTATCTAATAATTTGTTTTTGTTGGGAATTTTGGTCTGAGTGTCCTAATCTACTATTAGAAACAGGAATCTTGTTTTGGTTTTGATTTCATGGAAACATGCCATGTTCATAATTTTCTGAACTCTGTGGCATAAACTTTCTATGTTTCTCCTTTATATTGTTTTCTCATGTTCTTTCTCTCTCTTTTTTTTTTCAGGGTTTTTCGATAGGTCCCATGTTGAGAAAATTCGTATTGTCGCTTTTCATTGGTGATATTTTACAATCAATTTATATGAAACTTACAATCACATTGCATGAAATTGATGTACTTCTTATAAGATGGGAATGTTGGCAGCTTAAATGTTTGATCAGTTGTCTACAAAGTTTCCTGATCAGTTTTTTTTTTTAATGACTACTGTCATGGCTAACTAAAAGCTCCCCTGAAGCCCTATGTATTATAATTTTTTTCTGTCTCAGTGTTCTTGTTGCTGTTTTTATATGAAATAAAATTGTATAGGGGATAGATACCTTTTTTTCTGTTAACTTAACCTCCAAGTTCTGTTTTGTTTCTGTAGGTGGGACTGCTCTGTTTGTTTTGGTTTTCCTGTATTTGCTTTGTTTGGTTGGTTGCTAAGTTGTATCCAGCTCTTTTTGTGACCCCATGAACTATAACTTGCCAGGCTTCTTGTCCACAGGATTTCCCAGGCAAGAATACTGGAGTGGGTTACCCTTTACCTCACCAGGGGATATTCCTGACCGAGGGATTGAACCTATGTCTCATGCATTGACAAGCAGATTCTTTATCAGTGAGCCACTGGGGAAGCCCTTCTGTTTGTACATGACGTAGGTAACACAAGGTTTAAGTCTTAAATTTAGTTCTCTGCCAGTTTCTAACTTTGCCTTTTTGTTTTCTATTTTCATTTCCACATGCTTGTCTTTTGATAACATTGTATTTTTCTTCTTGTCCTAAAGAGTCTGTTAGATGATTTAGAGGTGGATCAGACTAAAGAATCTACCCACAATGTGGGAGACCTGGGTTCGATCCCTGGGTCAGGAACATCCCCTGGAAAAAGGGATGGCTATGCACTCTAGTATTTTTGCAGGAAAATTCCACAGACAGAGGAGCCTGGTGGGCTACACTCCATGTGGTGGCAAAGACTCAGACATGAGTGAGCTACCTGCACTTTCACTTTCACCATACTTTTAGTGGCCTCTTGCTTTATGTAGGTAATGAGGGTTTGAATTAGTTGATTTCAAAGATTTCTTCCCCTAGTTAGTAATTCTTTGCAAGCTTATTGTTTTTAAAACTTTCTTTTTGTAGTTTATTAGTTCAAAAGCAAGTAGGTATTATAGGGATAAACTGTAATTTTAAAATCACTTGAGTCTTCTGTTACGTGATACTGATCCACACAAAAATTTGCACTTATATGTTTATAGCAGCTTTATTGTTATAATTGCCAAAAATCTTAAGAAACATAGATGTCTTCAACAGGTAAATGGATAAACTATGACATATTGATAGAGTGAAATGTTATTTAGCAATAAAAAGAATGAGCTGTTAAGTCATAAAAAGATATGAATGAAACTTCAATGCACATTTCACAGTATAGAAGCCATCTGAAAATGTTACTTTATGATTATATCTATATAACATTCTGAAAAAGGCAAAATATATAGAGACAGTAAGAGATCACTTATTTTCTGGGGGATTGAAAAGAAGAAAGGGGAGTTATTAAGTGGAGTGCAATGGGTTTTGAAGACAGTAAAACTATCCTTGTGTGATACTGTAATAAATAGTGGGTTCCTGACACTATACATTTGTCAAAAGCCATAGAACTGTGCAATACAAAGAGGGAACCCTAATGTAAACTGTGGAGTTTAGTTAATAATGATATATCTACATTGGTTCATCACAATTGTAACAAATTTACCACACTAATGTAAGATGTTAATATTAATGGAAAAACTGTATGGCGTGGGAGGATGGTGAGGAGAGGAGAATACATAAACTCTTATTTTCTGTACAGCTTTTCAATAAATCTAAAACTTATTTTAAAAACTAAAATCTATTAATTAAAAAGTACTAATACCTGAGAAAAAGGTTAAAGTATTGAGTGTACAAAGTAATCAAATAACTATAAGTGGTATTTAAGTAAAGTAACAAAATAACATTATTTGAATAAGTTTCTTTTTATTGTTAATAATGACCTTGTCTGCCTTTTTTTTTTAAACAATACCTGGAGTCTTTTCTGTTCCTATGTTTATTTTAATTTTCTTTTTCATTGTTTCTATTAGGTGTACTAGCCCTATCTTGGTACCCACCTGATTCAAATGATGAAAATGGAGAACCTACTGATAACTTGGTACCAACTATTTTGGATAAAGCTCATAAATATAATCTGAAGGTATTTAACTTATTTTATTGAGATATAATATTAGATTAGTTTAAGGTGTTCAGCATAATGACTTGATATATGTATATATTGTGAAATAATTGTCACAATTAGTCTAGTTAACTTTTATCCCTACACATAGTTCCATTTTTTTGTCTTTTTGCTATGATGAGGATTTTTAAGTTGTATTCTTTTAGTAAGTTTTAAATACACCATGCAGTATTATTAACTGTAGTTATGAAGCTGTACTTTACATCCTGGAAGCTTTCTTATTTTATAACTGGAAATTTCTGCCTTTTAACTGTCTTCACACACTTTACCACCCCCTGTCTCAAGCAGTCACAAACCTGTTCTCTGTATCTATGAGTTGGTTGTTTTATGTCGTGTGTGTGTGTGTGTGTGTGTGTGTATGTGTGTGTGATTGCTGTTTTGTTTTTGATTCAGTATATAAGCGAGATGATATTTGTCTTTCTCTGACAGACTTATTTCACTTAGCATAACACCCTCAAGGTTAATTCATGTTGTCACTAGTGGCAACATTTCCTGGTTTGTTTGTTTTGACTGAATAATATAATATCTGTGTGTGTGTGTGTGTGTGTGTGTATACACACACACACCATTTTTCGTTATTCATTCACTCATCATTATGGATGCTTCCAGCATAAGCATTTCCATTTCCTGGGTATATAAATAATGACGCAGGTGTATTTTTAAGTTAGTGCTTTTGCTTGCTTCCTTTGGATAAGTACCCAGAAGGAGAATTGCAGGATAGTATATTTCTATTTTAAATTATTTCAAGAGGCTCCATATTATTTTCATAGTGGCTTCATCAATTTATGTTCCCACCAAAGTGAACAAGCATTCCCTTTTCTTCTCATGGTCACTAACAGTTCTTATTTCTTGTTTTTTGATAATAGCCATTCAAACAGGTATAAGGCAATATCTCAGTGTGGTTTTGATTGGCATTTCCCTGATAATTAGTGACATTGAGCACCTTTTCAAGTACCTGTTGGCTATCTGTATATGTTTTTAGGGAGAATGTCTATTCAGAAGTGATGTAAGTTTTTCAAACCGTTTGTTTGTTTTTTGCTAATGTGTTAATAGGACTCGTTTATGTATTTTGGATATTGACACTTTTTCAGATACATGGCTTGCAGGTATGCTCTCCCATTTATTATGTTACCTTTTCATTTGTTAGTGTTTTCCTTTGCTGTACAGAAGCTTTGTAGTTTGATGTAGTGTCACTTGTTTATTTTCACTTTTGTTGTTTTTGGTTTTGGTATCAAATCCGAAAAAATCACAGCCAACACCAGTTTCAGGCAGCTTAACACCTTTGTTTTCTTCTAAGAGTTTTATGGTTTCAGATCTTATGCTTAAGACTTTAGTCCATTTTTATGTATTTTTTGTGTAGAGTGTAAGGTAGTTCCGTTTCATCTGTTGCATGTGGCTGTTCAGTTTTTCCAGTGCTATTTATTGAAGAGACTGTCCTTTCCCTATTGTATATTTTTAGCTCCTTTGTTGCAGATTAGTTGACCACAGGTGCCTGGTTTTATTTCTGGGCTCTGCATTCTATTCCATTGATCTATGTATTTTTATGACAATACCAAACTATTCTGATTACTGTAATTCTATAATATAGTTTGAAATAAAGTATGGTGCCTCCAACATTGTTCCTTTTTCTCAAGATTACTTTGGCTTTAGGGTCTTTTGTGGTTGCATACAAATTTTAGAATTGTTTGTTCTATTTCTGTGAAAAATGCCTTTAGTATTGCATTGAATCTATAAATTGCTTTTGGTAATATGGATATTTTAATAATATTAACTCTTCCAATCCACAAGTGTGGGATATCTTAACATCTACTTCTGTTTTTTTAATGTCTGTCATTAACATATAATTTTCAGGGTACAGATCATTCACCTCCTCTGTTAAGCTTATTTCTAGGTAGATTATTCCTTCTGATGCAGTGATAAATGAAATTGTTTCATGAATTTATCTTTCTTCATACATCCTTAGTGAAATGTAAGAGATTTTTGTATATTGATTTTTATATCCTGGAAGTTTACTGAATTTGTTCATTTTAAGTTTTTTGATGAAGTCTTAAGAGTTTTCAGGATGTCACATGTTGTCTATAAATACAGACTATAAATAGAGATAACATATTGTTGTCTGTAAGTAGAGGCAACACAGTTTCTATTTTTCTCCTTCTTTTCTGAATTTGATGCCTTTTTTTTTTTAATTTTTATTTTTTAGTTTGTTTTGCTTTACAATACTGTATTTGTTTTGCCATACATNTAATTGCTGATAGTAGTCTCTTATGATCCTTTGCATTTCTGTGTTGTCTGTTGTGATCTCTCCATTTTCATTTTTAATTTTATTGATTTGATTTTTCTCCCTTTGTTTCTTGATGAGTCTGGCTAATGGTTTGTCAATTTTATTTATCCTTTCAAAGAACCAGCTTTTCATTTGCTGTTGTTGTTAAATTATTGCTCTGGCTATGAATTCCAGTGCTGTATTGAATAAAGGTGGTGAGAGTAGGTATCCCCAAGTTGTTGCTGATCATGGAGAAAAAACGTTCAACTTTTCTCCCTTGAGTCTGATTTTAGCTGCAGTATTGTGATATGTGGCCATTATTTTGTTGAAGTACTTTTTCTCTGTACTTACTTTGTTGAGTTTGTATCATCAGTGGGTGTTGAATTTCGTTGACTGCTTTTTTTCCTGCTTTTTTTGAGATGATCATATGAATTATATGGTTAATTTTGTGGATATGTATCACATTGATTTGAGGGTGTCAATTCATCCTTGCATCCCAGAAATAAATCCCACTTGATCACAGTGTATGACACTTTTGTTGTATGTTGAATTCAGCTTATTGATATTTGTTGAGAATTTTTGCATCTCTGTTCATCAGGGATATTGGCTTTTAACTATTTTTTTATTGTGTTGTCCTGACTGCTTTTCATATCAGCATATTGCCTGTCCCATATAATGAGTTTGGAGGTGTTCCCTTCTCTTCAAATTTTTGGAAGAATTTGATATGATTAGTATTAATTCTTCTTTGAATATTTGGTAGAATTCACCAGTGAAGCTGTCTGATGCTGGGTTTTGTTTGTTGGAGATTTTTGATTACTGATTATTTCCTTTCAAGTTACCTACCAGTCTGTTCAGATTTTTCTGTTTCTTAATGATTCAGTCTTGGAAGGTTGTATTTCTAGAAATATATCTGTTTGTGATGTCTTTGGAGTATTAAAGTCCTCTGTTATTATTGTATGACTGTTTTACTCTTTAGGTCTATTAATATTGTATTTATATTTAGATGCTCCTATGTTAGGTGCTAACATATTTACAAATGTTCTATCCTCTTGTTATATTGATCCCTTTATCACTATGTAAAACGACCTTCTTTCTCCTCTGTCTCTTATTACAGTCTTTGTTTTATGTTCCACTTTGTCTCTTATAAGTGTTGCCACCGAGCTTTCTCTTGGTTTCCAAGAGTATGGGATATATTTTTCCATCCCTTTGTTTTCAGTCTGTGTGTGTTTGTACATCTAAGTGAGAATCTTGTGGGTAAGATAAAGCTGACTTTTTATCATCGATAGGTGTGGAGTCCTTGCTGTTTTGTTAATAATTTTATAGCTGTTTTATAATTTCTTTTTTTTTTTTCTTTCTACTTTTCTTGCTACTCTTTGTAATTTGATGATTTTCTGTAGTGGCATTCTTAAATTCTACATTCTTTATCTTTTGTGTCCCTAGTCTAGGTTTTGCTCTATAGTTACCATAAGGCCTACATAAAACAATTTATATTTATAATAGTCTATTTTAAGTTGACAACAAATTAACTTTGGTAACAATCTAAAGCGCTATGGTTTTACTTACTCATATTTTATATTTTTGAAATCTCCATTTACATCATCTTACCTTGCTTATTCACTGACAATTACTGTGCTTATAATTATTCTTACTGTTTGTCTTTTAACCTTCATGCTAGCACTTTATATAAGTGATTAATCTTAAGCTTTTTCTAATTTTACTATATATTATTTTTTACCAGTGAGGTTTATATGCTTATATTTTTTCCTTTTGTTTCATCTTCAAAAGTCCCTTTAACATTTCTTGTAGGACTGGGCTATTGGTCATTACTCTTATGTTTTGTTTTTCTGGCTAACTCTTTGAATCTCTTTCAACTCTGAGTGATAACTTTGCCATGCAGAGTATTCTTGTTTGGCTGTTTAATTTTTTTCAGAGCTTTAAAGTGCCACGCCTTCTATATTTTTTTCACCTAGAAAATATGCTAATAGTCTTATAGGGGTTCCCTTTTATGTAAGAGGTTGTTTTTCTCTTGCTTCTTCAAAGAGCCTGTCCTTTAACTTTTGACTATTTATATTATACATTAGTGTGGGTCTTCTTAAATTCATCTTGTTTGGAACTTTCAGGGCTTCCTGAATGTGGATATCTCTTTCCTTCTCCAGATTAGGGAAATATTGAGTCATTATGTCGTCACACAAATTTTCTTCCCCTTTTTCTCTCATTTTGGAACTCGTGTAAATATTGTGTTCTTGATGTTTTCTCATAAATTCCTTAGACTATCTTTGCTCTTTTTTGTTCCTTTTTCTTGTTGCAGCTCCAGTTAGAAGAATTCAAATGCCCTGTGTTTGAATTCATTGATTTTTTTTCTTTTGCTTCTAATCTTCTAATGAGGGCTTTTGAGCCCTCATGTTTGTCAATACAGTTGTATTCTTTAATTTCATCATTTCTGTAGAGTACTTTGCTATATTTTCTATTTGTTGAAATTCTCACTTTTTTCATGGTTTGTTCTCCTGACATTGGTGAGCATCTTTGTTAGTTATTTTGAACTTTTTGTCATGCAAATCATTTACATTATGATAATCTCATTTTCATTAAGTATATTTCTGAAGTTTTTATCTTGTCCTTTTATTTGGAACTTGTCCTTTGTTTCTTCAGTTTCTCTAATATTCTCTGTTGGTTTCTGTGTATTAGATCAGGGGTTCCCAATCTCTAGGATCTAATGCCTAATGATCTGAGGTGGAACTTACATAATAATAATAAAGTGCTCAGTAAATGTAATGTGATTGAATCATCCTGAAACCCCTAGTCCATGGAAAAATGGTCTTCCACAAAGCCAGAACCTGGTGCCAAAAAGGTGGGGGACTGCTATATTAGGTAAAACAACCTCTTCTCCCTGTCTTGAAGGTGTTACTTCACATAGAAAATAAACCTTAATGTTTAACCCTGTCCTATTTCTTGATTGTCTCTCATATCCTTGTGATTGTCCAAACTGCCTACTTGGTTCTTCAGCTCCCAGAAGCTGAGGGTTTACCAAGACCTGTCTGTATCCTAAAACGGAGGATCTCAGTCAGCACCTAAATTTGGGCTTACTGGAAGCCAGACTTTGGGCAGCAGCTTTTAAGTTATTCATAGATACTTCTTTCCATGGACTTCTGGGAGATGGACCTTTCACTCTGCTCTCTGTGTACTGAGTCCTGCATGATAGTTAAGAACCATTTCTTCCTTTGTGTCATCCAAACAGATCCATGAACTCAAGACCCACTAGCCGCTAGAGCCAGGCATCAAGGGTTATTTCTTCTGGACAGCAACCACAAAAGTTGGTGCACCAAATATGGGCAGAAGCTCCTTTCTCAGAGATAACCAGTGACCTGGGGCTGGGCACANAGACCTGTCTGTATCCTAAAACGGAGGATCTCAGTCAGCACCTAAATTTGGGCTTACTGGAAGCCAGACTTTGGGCAGCAGCTTTTAAGTTATTCATAGATACTTCTTTCCATGGACTTCTGGGAGATGGACCTTTCACTCTGCTCTCTGTGTACTGAGTCCTGCATGATAGTTAAGAACCATTTCTTCCTTTGTGTCATCCAAACAGATCCATGAACTCAAGACCCACTAGCCGCTAGAGCCAGGCATCAAGGGTTATTTCTTCTGGACAGCAACCACAAAAGTTGGTGCACCAAATATGGGCAGAAGCTCCTTTCTCAGAGATAACCAGTGACCTGGGGCTGGGCACAGGGTCTTTGCGAAGGTGATGTCCAATTAATTCCCAAGATTGCAGCTGGCCCTGGACTTGTGTTTAACCTGATGCCCTCCCCTCAGGCCAAGTCTATGAAAATAGGACTATAGTCCTCTTTCACAGAAAGATTGGGTGCCTGTCTGTTACCTCTCTGCTTTGTCCACTGAGTTATTGCTGCTTATGTTCCTTTCTCCATTTGTTTCAGTCCTGTGGGGCTGACAGATGCTAACCACTGTGACAGCCAGAGCCAGATGATCAAGGTAGTGCCTCCTCAGCTGCAGCAGCAAAAACCAGGCCACCAGACACATGCACAAGTTTCTTTCTAGGAGATACTGGTGACCTGGAGTGAGACAGAGGGGGGCACCAAGGTGGCTCTTGCCAGCCTTCTTGGTCTTTGGAGAGTATTCAGTAAGCTTCTAGGTATGTCCTAAATTAGATGCCTGCCACTTAAACTGAAGCTTTAATATAAGTGTCTAAGTCTCTTTTACAGAAAGACTAGGCAATTTTAATTCTCTATCTTTTGGCTGGGTCCTGGGTGTTGGCATAGTGAATCCTCATGAACTGTCTATATAATGTTTCTGTGTTCACTATAGCCTTGTGTGTATCATGGACAGAAGCCCTGTTAAAGTTAAATGTTTGGGGTATTTCTTGCTCAGGTGCAGGCCTTAAAAGTTGGGGTACCAGATATAGAGTTAAAATTGTTTGCTCCTCAAAAAGAAGCTCAAGAGTTGTGTGTTTTCCTCCTATTTGTGGGTCTCCATACCAGGAGTGGAGTTTATAGTTAGAGTGTGACTCAGCCTTTCCTACCCATTTCAATATCAGTCTTTTTTTTTTTTTTTCCACTAGTATGTAGGAGTCACTCAGCTAGTTTTTGGATTTCTTTCAGAGAAAATTGTTCCTTGTATAGTTGTAGATTTGGTGTGTCCCTGGTAGGAGGTAAGTTATGGATCCCCCTATATTGCCATCAAGAACTAGAACCTCTAAAGGTATTTTAAGGTATTTTTATTATCAAATTATCGACAAATTATTGATTATTCTTTGAGATATGAGGAGAGTAATTGCAATTTTTGGAGTAGTCATTTTAATTAAAACTTGATGTGAAAATAAGACTTAGAATCTTTTATAATAATATATTTTCTCATGAAAAATTTCTGAGTCCAAACCTCATATAGAGTATAATTTGCTAATGGTTCCATTCTATTAATATGTTTCTATATATGTTATATTTTCATTATGGCAGAAAGAGAGAATTGCAGTGTTCTTTTATAAAGCTAATGAAATGGCAACTCACTCCAGTATTCTTGCCTGGAGAATCCCATGGACAAAGGAGCCTGGCAGGCTACAATCAATGAGGTTGCAAGAGCCAGACACAACAGAGTGACTAAACCATCTAGTGAGATCTACATATCTAAGTATCTTGGATGTCAAAGATTTACTAAAAATAAATTTTGTTAACCATATGAGTTTGAATATTTCTAAAATAGTTAGGAAACAAACTACTGTCTAAAAATCTGTCAAAATTGAATTTTAATTTAAACCTTGTATAGCACATACATACATGTATGTACACACACACACACACACATACTCATACACTCATGTACCTAAAAAATGCAGGTGAAAGTCTGAAGGCAGTCATAAGACCAAGTATATTCTACCCATATAGTAAGATGTGTTACAACTGTGGGAAAATTTCATTTATTTCAGAAATTAATGAATCATGGAAACAAATAGAAGTAATGATTAAAAGGATTTTGAATAGCACTACAAAGGATATTTTTATAATGAATAGCAAACGAGAATAGAAATTATTTTTAAAATCCAAGGATGCTTTTCAAAAATTGGTTATGTAGTAGTTCCAAAATTAATCTTAATAAATTCACCAAAAAACATAACCATACAGGCTGCATTCTCTGTCCATATTCAGTTCAACTGAACATTAAAAGTAATGTCAAAATAAACATTTCATTAATCATTTAGTTGCTAAGTTGTGTTCAACTTTTTGATTCCATGGACTGTAGCCTGCCAGGCTCCTCTGTCTGTGGGATTTCCCAGGCAAGAATACACTGGAGTGGGTTGCCATTTCCTTCTCCAGGGAATCTTTCTGATGCAGGGATCGAACTGGGGTCTCTGCATTGCAGGCAGATTCTTTACTGTTTGAGCCACCAGGGAAGCCCTCATTTTTTTTCAACTTTTTAGTGTAAAATTGTCTAAAATTTTAATTACAACATTATAACTGAAAATAACACTTAAGATCAAAAGTGAAAATTTAGGATGATATAAAAATAAACAGCATTAAGATTATCAATACCAATGTGGGACATGGATGATGAAATAAATGAAAATTACAAGAAGGGATTAATAAGGGTGACATATTAAGGGCTTAATTAATTAATTAAGGGATTAATAAGGATGACATAAGCAATTAATTAAATAAATACTGTTAGGTAAAGACGACCAGGACCCCGGAAAGAGTGTCTAACAGGCTTTTTAATGGCGAAGCACTATCAGGCAGGATTCCCGGACCCGAAAGAGGCAGGTCGAGGAAGTCCGCACCCCCACCGTGTTGGGGGTGGTTTTTATAAGTTCCTTGCGAGGGATGGTCAGGCTAGATGGACGGGGGTTCAGATAGGTCGCCAAGCCGAGGCGTCGCGGGCTGACAGGTCCTCCTACGTGGCTGGGGCGGGGTGGCTTTAGCTGGTGAAGTGTGCTGTCATTGGTCCCTGGGATCTAGGAGGCTCCTTCTGTTAGGGACTTCCCCTGCCAGCAGGAGGGAGAGGAGGGGCAGCCCATCATGGCCCCCCAGGGTCTAGCCTTACAAATACAAGACCTTCAAAATCAGTAGCCTTGATAAATTATTTTTCCACTCTGGGGAAGAATAAAATAAACCACTAGCAAGGTTAAAAAAAAGGAGAAATAGACAAAACATAATATCAAAAATTGAAAGGGAATACTAGACCTATAGAGATAGAAGCACATTTAAGATTGTATATTGCCATATTTAAAATATGGGCTCCCCTGGTGGCTCAGATGGTAAAGAATCTGCCTGCAGTGCAGGAGACCCAGGTTCAACCTGGGTTGGGAAGATTACCTGGAGAAGGAAGCAGCAACCCATTCCAGTATTCTTGCCTGGACAATTCCATGGACAAAAGAGCCTGGTGGGCTACAGTCCCTGGGGTCTTAAGAGTTGGACACAACTGAGTCACCCAACACTTCCATATTTAAAATATATAAAAAATGAATAGTATTCTTAGAAAACACAGAGTGTTTTTTTTTGTTGTTTTTTTTTGCAGAAAGAACTTTAAAAAATCTAAATTGACTTGTATCCTAGAAAACTTTTATTGAATATATGTTATCCTGAAATACCAGATCTTACCTATCAATTCTATTCAACCTTTCAGAACCAGAGCTTGTTGTAGTGAAATACAGTGGAGGGTTTTCTCATTATCTATTGCTTTATAACAAATTACCCCAAAACTCGGCAGTTTAAAATAACAAAGACTTTGTATCTCGCACAGTTTCTAAAGATCAGGAATCCGAAAGTGGTTTAGCCTGGTGAGTCTGGTTCAGGATTTCTTAGAAGGTTGTAATCAAGCTGTTGGCTGGTACTATAGTCACCTGAAGCTAGAGGATCTACTTTCAAGTTTTCTTATGTGGTAGTTGACATACCTTAGTTTCTTTTAGCTGTTGGAATGAGAGTCAGTCCTTTTTTTCTTTTTTTTTTTTTTCCTAATTAAAGTGTATTTGATTTACAAAGTTTCAGGTATATGAGACTTAGTTCGTGGACAGCCTCTCCAAAAGACTCCCTATGTCTCCTTATGACTGCTGGCTTCTCCCATAATGATGGCTTGAGAGAGTTCAGTGTAGAAGGTGCACTGTTTTGTGATCTAATTGAGGAAGTGATTGACATGTATGCCCTGTTTTATTGGTTTTTCTGCTGATAAACCTATCCTCATACAGTGTGCAAGGCAGATGCACAGGTTTTGAAATATCAGGAGATGGGGATCATTGGTGGCCGTGTTGGAGACTGGTTACCAAGGAAGACTTGCAAATTTATTCTATAATGATAACACAATTCTGATTCAGAAAAATAAATAAGGATAGCACAAGAAATTTATAGAGTGACCTCTTTAATGAAAATATATGCAAAATTTTTAAAGAAAATTTATATGAGAAGTGTTTATTAACAAGAATCTATGAGTGGGATTCAGGAGTATAAAATCCTAATCCAGATTGCCTGCATTCAGTCCTAGTTCAACCACTTACTAGCTGTGCCTCAGTTTCCTCATTTCTCAATGGAAAAAGTAACAAAATCTATTAATACCTTACATAAGGTAATACATGTGAAACAGTTACTGGCACATGTTAAATAAATCAAGTTTTATTGATTATTTAAAGGAGATAAAACATGATTATCTTGATATTAAACTTTTGAGGGAATAAAAACTCTTTACTGATAGAATTCTTAATAACTAAAGTTCTTTAATTTGATAAAGGATATTCTTTAGTAACCTATATCAAATACCATACTTAATGGATAAACATTAATGCTCAGTAAACCACAATCAGTCAAGAATGCCCTCGATAGTCAATGTCACTTAATATTGTAATAGAAAGTCTGAACAAAGTGGCTTAAGTATCAAAATGTATTCTAAGTAAAATTTTCATTTTTGTACATGGAAAATATTTACAAAACCTATGACTATACTAGATTTAATGAGTCCAATAAGGCAACTAGAACCAAAGAAATATGTAAGTCAATAGGATTCATATATTACAAGAGAAAATATAGGAAAAACTACATTGAGAATAACATTAGCAGTAGACATAGAAAGATTTGTTAGCATTTTATTGAAGGAAATGAAAGATTTACATAAATGGGAAAACATGAATTTTATGGAAAGATTCAGAATTTTAAAAGTAACCATTCTAACATTTGTATTTCATTTTCAATATCATTTATAAATTGAATGCAGTCCCAGATAAAAGTTTCAGTGAGATTTTAAATGAATTTGACAGGCTATTCCAAAGTTTATAAATGTTAGGAAAGTGTTTATTAAACATTTAAAACTTGTCTTCCCAGATACTAAAATGTGTTTTAAAATGACAGAAATTAAGAGTATGGCTTTAGCATCATTATACACACAGAGATCAGTGAAAATAATAGCGCGTCTAGAAACAAGACATTTTATATAAGAATCTAACGTAATTCAAGAATCATTGAGAGTGAGGTGTAAAAGGAACGTTTATTAGTGATCTTAACTTCATGATACTGGTTTAGGTTTTTGAATTGTCTACCCTGCTGTTTTGTGTCCTTGGGCATTAATTTACATGTCTAATAATTCTACTTCTCAAATTGTTCTTTCTTCACTTTTATTCTTTTTCAATGCAGTGTGTTTGCAAATCTTACTGAAAACATGAATTAGAATATCTTTTAACTAGAGACTTATGTCCCCTGAGGTTGCTCTCTCTTAAAAACTTCTTGCAATTAATATAGCTAAATGGAACATAGGCTGATTTGTCCAATACAAGTAATTGAGTAAGTTCTTTTAAGAGATAATATGGATCCAAGTTGAAATATTAATGTCCAAATTAAAATGTGGAAAATTAGTCTTAATATTCCTTTTGCAGCTTAAAGACTTAGTAACTACTGGGGAATATAAATGGAACTCTAGAGAAAGAGAAATAGCTAAATAGGCAAGATTATTTTATTCTTGTCAATGAAGCCTCCTACTTTATAATCCTGAAGATAAGGAAGCATCTCTTAAATTAGCTGACTGGCAAGATGTGTCATATACCATGTCCTCAGTTTCTTTCAGTGAGCTCTTATTGGTGCCTGAAATCTGTGAGTAGACAGACCTATAGGTTCTGGCATCAGGTCTGAGTCTGGATGGTTAGTCATGTAGTGTTAATTGCTTAGTCGTATCCAACTCTTTGCGATCCCATGGACAGTAGTCTGCCAGGCTCTCCTGTCCATGGGATTCTTCAGGCAAGAATGCTGGAGTGCATTGCCATTCCCCTCTCCAGAGGATCTTCCCAACCCAGGGATTGAACCTGCGTCTCTTACATTGCAGGCAGATTATTTACCATTTGAGCTACAGGGAAGTCCATCGATTCTGGACAAACATGATTTATTTTCCATACAACAGATCCAAAGGCCACTTTTTTTGTCCAGGCTCTACTGTTATCCTGGGAGATGGTAAGTAAGAAGACAGTTCAAGAGAGCCGGCAATTTTAGTACTTTCAGGACATTCTTAAAGGTAAAGTGAAATGTTCTGATGCATGAAGATAGCTGGCTGGTTCTATTTCAAGCCTCTGTGCAGAAGGAGAATGTGGCCAAGAGGTGTGGTCACCAGCATACTTAATTTCTCTGTGCTTCAGATTATATATATCATGATCAGAAAAATGTGGAACCAGTCAGGGTAATAATTTGCAAAAATTTTAGAAACATTTCTTGGCCTTATGTCTGGTAATGAACTCTATCCAATGTCAAAAAATAGACCAGGAACCACAAGACTGGAGTTCTTGTCCCAGCTGAGTACTCCTGAATCTTTAGTTACTTACTTCATCTTTTTGGCTTATCTGCTTCATTTGTACAATGGCAGGATGAAGTGATAAGGTGGTTTTATTTATTATACTTTTGTGTGATTTCTGTTGTGTTAACTTTCAGCATCAACATTTTTTATAATTTGATGAAAATTTTGTTTGTAGTAAAATTTTGTTTTTATAAAGAGTGAAAAGCTTTGCTTCTAAATATGGGGAAAAGTTAATGTTTAATTAATGATAACAATTTACTAGAATAACTGAAACTTCTAAGGCAATATGATACAAATAGAAGAATAATAGTGTTATGAGTTCTGTGCTGATAAACTTGGGTCTAAATTCACATAACTGTTCACACCTGAAACCTTAAATGTAAAATAAATGGGTTCATTATCAACACTTTTTGCCTCCTAATCTTTAAGGAAATAATCTGCCCTTTCCCCCAATTTGATTAGTATGGATTTACTTTGCCCTTGCCCTTTGCACTAGCTCAGTGCACCAGCCCCAAGCAATGATTTTACTTTTAAAATATTCTAATGATTATATCTACTTTATTCTTGATTAATGTGCTTCTCATTCTTTGCTTGAGTTTGTTTTCTTTTTGAGATGAAAATGTTTTTATTTTCATTATTTGTTTGTTTAGGAATAGAGAGTTTTTAAGGAATTAGCCTCACAGTTCAGCTTTTGTCATAGCTCATTAGTTTTTATTACATAATGCTTTAACTAATATTCGTCTCTGAATACATTGTGATTGCAATTTTATTAACTTCAACTGAAAGTCTTTTAGTGAGTGCCTTTTAAGTCATAAGAAAAATAAAAATGACAATAATGAAAATGTTATTCTACATTATATTTTGCAAATGTACACTAATTTCTTTTGTAAGAGTAATTGAGTAAAAGTGAAAGTTGCTCAGTACCGAAATGTAAATCATGATTTTTTCAAAAAGATTTAGAGATCTGCTCTTTTATATACTTGCCTGCATTAGAACAAGTATTATAGCAGTTTTAACTGTCTTTGAGTAGTCTGGTTTTGTAGAGACTATAAATTTTACACCTGGGTATTTACCACTATATCATTAATAACACGGCAGTGAAATAATCTTTTGATGAAGCACAATAGATAGTTTTGATAGATTTTCAACAATTATTCCTGTTTTTCTTCTTTTCTGTGGGAAGAGCAAGTATACCTCTTATCCCATTGATGTTGGGCTTGGCCTGATGGCTTGCTTTGACTAATGAGATGTTAAAAAAAAAGCCATGTATACCATGTCTGAGCACTAGTATTATGTGTTTCCATGGTTGTGTTCCTCTTCCATGTGAGCAGCATGCCCCAGGTGCTCCTTCTGTCTGGGACCCAGAATAACAGACATATGGAGCAAAAGTGAACTTGATCCATAGTCTGGAACAAAACCAGCATAGCCAGTGCATAGACCCATATGTAGTAAGCAAATGTTTGTTTTGAAGACAGTCAGATTGTGGGTTGTTACTACTATAAAACATCATTACCTTAAACCTGACTGAATTAAATTATCCAACTAGAAAGAAAATCAGAATTATAGGGGAAAGAACTAACACAGCCACTTGTGATGTTCTTGCATTTAAATAAATTTAGTATCATATTTTAAAAGAGCAAGTTTTTTTCTACTTTATATGTAAATCATATTTCTTACACTATTGATTTATTGCCATCCATTATTTATTTGACCTATTGCTCGAGAGTCATCATAATATCTGCTACTCAGGCTTCCGCAGATTTTTGACCATGTGAAACTTAAAATTATGAATATTAAATCTATGGTTCTGTACTAAATGATTTTTTAGCTTCATTTGGAAAGCATTTTACTGTTTATGACCCTTTTTTTGTTACCTTATTGCTCTTAAATTAATAAAGTGAATTTATGGTGAAAACTTGATGAATGTTACCTAAATGGGTATGTAAATGGCAAACCTAGAATTTAATTTGATGGTTGTCTGTTTCATGGAAATCATTCAGGGTCTGCTCTGTGGCAGGTACTGTTGGAGATGCTGGTAGTACTAAGAAAGGCATTTTCCTTGTACTTGAGACCTTGCAATCTCTCGGTGGTCAGAGACAAACACAAGTACTTGGAGGAGGAGTACAATGGCAGCACATAAAAGTAGGAAGATCTGCCTCGTTCCAGCAGCAGTGGGGGATGGAGGGTGTGCAGTAGTGAAGCAGGGAGTAGAGGACTCTGAGAAGCAGAAAAACATCAGACTTTTGCTTTTGTTTTT
Organism: Neotragus moschatus; assembly: GCA_006410615.1. Lineage (NCBI taxonomy): Eukaryota > Metazoa > Chordata > Mammalia > Artiodactyla > Bovidae > Neotragus > Neotragus moschatus. The sequence goes on along the minus strand of SJYA01001375.1, from coordinate 75,724 downwards.
TATTGAGGTATAATTGACATAAAATTGTGTAAGTTTAAAATTTTATAACATTGATTTATTTATATTGTAATATCACTGTCATTGATAGCTAATAACTCTCTATCATGACACACAATTATCATTTCTTCTTGTGATGAGAACAGTTAAGATCTAGTTTCTTAGCAAGTTTACTATAATACAGTTTTGTTGTTTATACTCACGGCTAGATTAGCTTTCCATAACTTAATTATCTACTAGTAGCAAGTATATATTCTTCAGTTCATTTCAGTTCAGTCGTTCAGTCATGTCTGACTCTTTGCGACCTCATGAATTGCAGCACGCCAGGCCTCCCTGTCCATCACCAACTNGGATTTGATTAAGTCATAACTGAATGGTGTAGTGGTTTTCCCTACTTTCTTCAATTTAAGTCTTAATTTGGTAATATGGAGTTCATGATCTAAGCCACAATCAGCTCCTAGTCTTGTTTTTGTTGACTGTATAGAGCTTCCCCATCTTTGGCTGCAAAGAATATAATCAATCAGATATCGGTGTTGACCATTTGGTGATGTCCTTGTGTAGAGTCATCTCTTGTGTTGTTGGAAGAGGGTATTTGCTATGACCAATGAATTTGTTGGCAAAACTCTATTAGTCTTTGCCCAGCTTCATTCCTCATTCCAAGTCCAAATTTGCCTGTTACTACAGGTGTTTCTTAACTTCCTACTTTTGCATTCCAGTCCCCTATAATGAAAAGGACATCTTTCTTTGGTGTTAGTTCTAAAACGTCTTGTAGGTCTTCATAGAACCATTCAACTTTAGCTTCTTCAGCGTTACTGGTTGGGGCGTAGAGTTGGATTACTGTGATATTGAATGGTTTGCCTTGGAAACAAACAGAAATCATTCTGTCGCACTAAAATATTTAGAGCATTATTTAAAAGAGAAAGCACTTGGTAAACATTATTACTGTTTGTTAGAATTTTCTAGCAACTTCTGTGTTCAGTAAGTATTCATCTTACCTTGCCACGAAAAACTTATACCCTGAGAACTGTAAAACATTAATAAAGGAAACTGAAGATAATTCAAAGAAAAATCTCTTAAACAAGTGTTGCTGGTAAAGTTGGAAAGCTGCATGTAAATCAGTGAAGTTAGAATACACCCTCATACCATACACAAAAATAAACTCAACATGGCTGAAAGACTTAAGACATGATACCATAAAACTCCTAGAAGATAACATAGGCAAAACATTCTCTGATGTAAATTGTACCAGTATTTTCTTGGGCCAGTCTCTCAGGGCAATAGAAAGGAAAACAAACAGTGAGACCAATCAGATTATAAGCTTTTTCATAGCAAAGGAAACCTAAAGAATGGAGGAGTGTGTTTGCAAATGATGCAACCATCAAGGGCCTAATTTCCAAAATCCATAAACAGCTCATACACTTCAGTAACAGAAAAACAAGCAACCCAATCCAAAAATGGGCAGAAGGCCTAAATTAGACATTTTTCCAAGGAAGAAATACAGATGGCAGTAGCCGAATGGAAAGATCCTCAACCTATTAATTATTAGAGAAATATAAATGAAAACTATAATGAGATGCCACCTTGTGTAAACAAGTCAGAATGACCAACATTAAAAAGTCTACAAATAGCGAATGCTAAAGAAGGTGTGGAGAAAAGGGAAGCCTCCTACACTCTTGGTGGGAATGTGACTTGGTGCAACCACTGTGGAAAACACTGTGGAGGTTCCTCAGAAAACTGAAAATATAATTATATTATCTAGCAATACCACTCCTAGGTTTATATCCAGACAAAACTATAACTCAAAAAGATACTTGCACACCTGTGTTTATAGAAGCACTGTTCCCAATAGCCAAAACATGGAAACAGCCTAAATGTCTTATCAACAGATGAGTGGATAAAGATGTGGTACATATACACAGTGGGATACTACTCAGCCATTAAAAAGGAATGAAATGATGCTATTTTCAGCAACATGGAGGGGACCTAGAGATTATCATACAAAATGAAGTAAGAAAGAGACAGATACTACATGCTGTTCACTTATATATGGAATCTAAAACATGACACAAATGAACCATCTATGAAGCAGAGTCACAGACATGGAGAACAGACTGTTGGGTGCTGTAGGATGGGGAGGAATGGAATGGGAAGTTGGGATTAGTATACGGAGAATGCATAAACAACAAACTCCTAATGTATAGCACAAAGAACTATATTTGATATCCCATGATACACCATGGAAAATAATACAAATATTTAAAAAAATGTATATATGTATAACTGAGTCACTTTGCTGTACAGCAATAATTAACACATTGTTATTCAACTATATAAGTCAACTTCAATATGGTATTCATCTTAAGGTTAAGTCAGTTTATTATTGTTTCATTTTTATTTTTAATCGTAATTTTTTCTCTATCAATATTTTTTGTTTTAGGTCACTTTCCACATTGAACCATATAAGAATCGAGATGATAAAAACATGTACCAAAATGTCAAGTACATTATAGACAAGTGAGTTTCTTCTCTCCTATAATTCCTGTTATAAGTACATTTAAATTATGTTTGAGAGATTTGAATGACATAGTATGACATTAATATCAATTTAATTTTGTAATGAATGTTGCAGTCGTTTTAGGAACTTTTCTGAATTTCCTTATAATTCAGTTTCTTTATGAATAATTATAAGTTGCTGTTTTTACTCTTGTGTGTATATTAGACTATGATGTTTGTCATCTAACATTTTAAATTGTTACAAAATTGTAACATATTTGTAAAAATAATTTACAAAATTATTCTGTAAATTTTATGAATATAAAGTTGTCTTTTTTAAAAAAGAAGGTCAGAATATGAAATGTGAATTGCTATTAGATATGGTAGATTCACATCTAATATTTTCATTTATGTTTCAGTATGTTTACAAGGAAAGAATTTATTAGTACAGTTTCATTTTGTTTAAGGGTTTACTGATAATAGTCTGTGACAGATGCCATACTCTTATAAAGAAACATGTCAGCAACAGTTGGGGCACGTATCACTTAGAATACACACACACACACACACAAAAGCAGTATTTTCATGTAGAAAAATGGATTTTTTTATTGTGTTAGTCATCATTTTTAAACCTCAATATAAGTAATTACTTTCTTGTTTGTTAATGTCTTAATATATCCAGTATCTCATTTCCCAATGTGTAAAATTAAAAATGTGTTTTTAATGATTACAATTACATAGCTAATTCCACAAAGAAGGTGAACAATACACTTAAACTGTACTGCTTACCTTCATTTTCAGTATATAAATAATTGGCCATGGGAAATAAGGCATGAATTTTCATTTTATTTTCATATATGTTTATATTCTAGATATGGAAATCATCCTGCCTTTTACAGGTACAAGACTAAGAATGGGAATGCTCTTCCAATGTTTTATGTCTATGATTCCTATATCACAGCATCTCAAAAATGGGCCAATCTGTTAACCAGCTCAGGGTCTCAGAGCATTCGCAACTCTCCTTATGATGCATTGTTTATTGCACTTCTAGTAGATAAAAAGCATAGATATGGAATTCTTCGAGGTGGTTTTGATGGAATTTACACATACTTTGCCACAAATGGCTTTACTTATGGCTCATCCTATGAAAACTGGGCTAAGATAAAATATTTTTGTGATCAGTTTGACCTAATGTTCATCCCAAGTGTGGGCCCAGGATACATAGATACCAGCATCCGACCATGGAACTCTCAGAATACTCGTAACCGAGTCAACGGGAAATACTATGAGACTGCTCTGAGAGCTGCACTCCAAGCCCACCCCAGTATAATTTCCATCACCTCTTTTAATGAGTGGCATGAAGGAACTCAGATTGAAAGAGCTGTTCCCAAAAGAACCAGTAATATCGTGTACCTGGATTACCGGCCTCATAAACCAAGTCTTTATCTAGAGCTCACTCGCAAGTGGTCTGAAAAATACAGAAAGGAAAGAGCAGTTTATGCATTAGGTCACCAGGAACCTAGCACACAACCTGTTTCTTAATGGATTGATTTAAGTTTAATAATTATAGAAATTACTTAATTTCAGTACATTCCTTTTGTTTTCAGTTATGAGAAGAAAACTGTCAAAGTCAATATGTACTGTTACCATTATCTCTAATAAAAATAATTTGTACATTGTTAAGGATTGTAATATCATTGTCACCTTTCACAGTGTTACACTGAGAGAAAAGTTGTGCAAATAATATTCCTTATGGCATAAATTTGCTGAATCTGTGACTGGAATTGAAATCTTGCTTTGATAGCTGTTTTTATTTCACAATAGGCAATTGCTTGTGTTTCATAGAGTAGTTAGCACACAGTTAATCCTACCAGTATTCTGAGCCCAAAGAAATAGAACTGTGTATATATTTGATATGTCTGTTGAAGAACAAAGATGTAAAAGATAATACACATGGTTCATTTTTTAATGATCTGATCAACTTTGTCCTATTAGCATTCAGACTCTGGAAAACGTTCCAATAATTCTTCAGAAGAAAATATGCCTTAAGCCTTACTGAGATGAAGGCCTGCTTTCTGTAACACAGTATATATCATCATAGCAGATTTCTGGTTTCCTAGAGCTTCCTAGGCAGAGAAGGCAATGGCACCCCACTCCAGTACTCTTGCCTGGAAAATCCCATGGACAGAGGAGCCTGGAAGGCTGTAGTCCATGGGGTCGCTAAGAGTCGGACACGACTGAGCGACTTCACTTTCACTCTTCACTTTCATGCATTGGAGAAGGAAATGGCAACCTACTCCATTGCCTGGAGAATCCCAGAGACCGGGTTGGGGGGGGGGCCTGATGGGCTGCCGTCTGTGGGGTCGCACAGAGTCGGACACGACTGAAGCGACTTAGCAGCAGCAGAGCTTCCTAGGTATTTTGCATGTGTAATGTTTCTACTTTGTAATGATGAATTCCAGTCTTCAGAAGGAAAATCTTTTCATAAAGGCTTTTCATAAAAGTTAAGAATTGCTTCTCAGTTATTGAAAAAAACATAGACAATTACAATTATTATGGAAATACAATGCCTAAAATACTATTTTTAGGATATCTTGTCAGTCTTCAACTTGTTTTATTATTCATGTTTTTAAATTTAATATTAATTAGAGATGAATTGTTAAGAAAAAGTTGATACTAACATTGGATTGCCACCTTTTAAGTTTTTAAGCTTAATAGAGAAAATTTACTTAATGTTTCAGATTTTAAGGATATGGAAATAAAATTTCATTCCTAAGTTTGACTTTTTATTAGATGTAACATTTAATAATGGAAATATTTTATTTAAAAGACTTTAAATTATTGTATATAGTAATGTCCCCATCTAAAAACATTATACTTTTATGTTACGTAACAGGATAAAGACTTGTGGTCTGTTGTCCTATTGTGACAAATTGATCATCTGTAAAAAATGAATCTCTTTAAAAACTAGAGAATAAAAGACACTCTGTTATATATTTGTAACTAGAATTATAGAAAAAAATAATATATATGCTCTTACATGAATATTTTTTAGATACTTTTTAAATGTTAGCAATACAGAATACATATAGTCAGAATATAAGGACGTTCATTCAGAAACAAACAGTGGAATTTTTCATAAATGTCATTGTGTAATGAGTTATTTTTAAGCAGTCCTTTCAAAGCAAACTAGCATGTCTTTAAAAAAAGGCGTGATTAATGTTAAACTGATTTATAACTTGAGAATTTGCCATATCTCAGAATATTCAGACCATGGGAAATTAGTACAACAGTAATTAGTAAATTCACTTTCTAGAGGAAATTACAAGAATAACTCACTATATTATAACTAACCATATTCACAGGAACACTCATGCTGATATAACCTGTGGATTTTTTTTGTTTTTATTACAGTTTGCCACTATATGTTTTATTAGGGATAAACTCTAAATATGTCATACCTACTAATTTTTATTACTTACTATATTTTATTAAAGTTTAGTTAGAGAGATATTTACCACACAGGAATTTTTGTCTTTGCTTATGTTATATGCTTGAACCCATAATAGACAATTCTATGGAACAGTTCTGAGGTTAAGAGAAAATATAAAAAACAAGGTCAGCAAATCCTCAGCATGGACACCATCATTTCTCTCCTGCTCTCATTACAGATATAGATCATCTAGGATTGCAGACTCACCTCTGAGCTTTGTTGTTCCCAACACACTACCCCAACCAGCCATTAACAGATTTCAAATTAAGATAAAATAGATTCTATCTTCATTGCAGAAAGTTAATTCTCAAGGGAAGAATGTTTGGAATCAGCTCTAAAGATAGTTTTACTAATTTATAATTCTTTGAATATGTTTATTTTCTTTTTTAAAAAAAGTTATTTGAAAGAATTATCTCTAATAATTGTGTTATTCTTAGAGAAGAACGCTGCAAAATCTTCCTCAGGTATTCATTACCATTTAACTCACAGCAAGTTTGGATTGTATAATTATAAAAATTATTTGCTTTTATTTAATTTAATAAACTAAAGCAACTGTTTAAAGGGAGAAGTAGTGTAATATATATAATGCATGGATTAAAATGAATTATTATTTTAAGGTTTAATCAGGCTAATTTTTTTGACTGTATAAAAACCAAATCTTTCTTTTACTACTCCCTTTTTAAGGACTGATATTGTAAAAAACTGCTGTTATTAATGTTGATCTCAGTTCTATATTAATTTTTTTGTTTTAAGAGTACAATTTAAAAAATGACTATTTTGTTATGTAAAATAGTTAACTTTCATCTTATAAGAGCATGCACAGAATAAATTTTATCTTAGATATAAAAAATTATTTATGAAATGTTTACTTTCTGATTAACAGTTAAAAGTAGTATTCAGTCAGCACTCTATATAGCATTTAAAAAGAAGACGTCTTTTAACTGTACATACTTTTAAAATCTGTGAATCTGTGTTATATACAGAAAAATAATAAACCATTTCCCAAATTTAAAAATGTCCTGTTTTTTATTCTTTGGGCATAATCGTATTGTTCTGACATCCTTTATGAAATTGATCTTTCCTGAACCAGCTTGGTAAAAAGTCTGCCTGTAATGCAGGAGACATAGGTTTCATCCCTGGGTTGGGAAGATCCCCTAGAGAAGGAAATGGCAACCTATTCCAATATTCTTGTCTGGAGAATTCCAGGGACAGAGGAGCCTGAGTGACTAACACTTTCAGTTTCACTTTAAAACATCAAAGTACCAAACCACTAGAGAACCTACTAAGTTCCTGTGCTGTGCTGTGCTGTGCTGTGCTTAGTCACTCAGTCGTGTTGGACTCTTTGCAACCCTATGGACTGCAGCCCACCAGGCTCCTCTGTCCATAGGGATTCTCTAGGCAAGAATCCTGGAGTAGGTTGCCATGCCCTCCTGCAAGGGAACTTCCCAACTCAGGTCTCCCACAATGCAGGTGGATTCTTTACTGACTGAGCCATAACCAAACCTTTTTTGAAACTGACCAGAGTTATGAAATTTAAACATAATGACTGCTCATAAACTCTATAGGGCTTANCATAGGGATTCTCTAGGCAAGAATCCTGGAGTAGGTTGCCATGCCCTCCTGCAAGGGAACTTCCCAACTCAGGTCTCCCACAATGCAGGTGGATTCTTTACTGACTGAGCCATAACCAAACCTTTTTTGAAACTGACCAGAGTTATGAAATTTAAACATAATGACTGCTCATAAACTCTATAGGGCTTACCTGTGGAAGCAGTCCTTAAAAGTTTTAACCTAAATTTTGAATTAAGGGTGGACACTTATGTCCCCTAGTGTAGAAGCAATATTTTTTTTTTTACTACCAGCAAAATTTCAGTTATTTTTACAAATATTTACAATTTCAAAATGAAAAACTGAACCAAAANATTCAAATGTATTCTTTTTGATGGCTGAGTAATACTCCATTGTGTATATGTACCACAGCTTTCTTATCCATTCATCTGCTGATGGACATCTAGGTTGCTTCCATGTCCTGGCTATTATAAACAGTGCTGCGATGAACATTGGGGTACACGTGTCTCTTTCAATTCTGGGGATTTTTCTAATTATACCTGTTGGCAAATATTGCAGAATATTTTTTAAATGTTTTTTGGTTGGGCCAGTTCATTGGTCACTAATTTGTGACTTTGATGTAAAGAAGGTAAAATTGTATCATGAAAAACGTCCTCAACATTTTATAACACTCAAGGGAATTCCATAAGACTAGTTATTGTGATGATTATTACACAATAGATTCCAAGTATACAACAGCAAAACACAAGTCAATGAAACTGAATCCCTGTGGCTCTGATTATGTGATAGCTTTCCCTAGGTCTTATCAAAAATTAAAGCATCAAAAAGTGAGTTAGGTACATATCTCTCAGCCAGTCATCTCTTATTATTCCTCCTAATTTGACTTCTGAATAGCTGATTTGAATTAGTATTCACTGAGAGAGACTTGGGATGCTTTTATTCTATTGCTATTTAGATATGGATCCATTGTTGATGTCTGGCAAGTAGGTAGGGGAAAAAAAAAAAAAAAACTATAGGTAATTGAGTTTAATTCTAGTCTCCACTTCTCAGGTGACTCAGCAGTAAAGAATCTCCCTGCTAAGGCAGGAGACACAGGTTGGATCCGAAGATGCCCTGGAGGAGGGCATGGAAACCCACTCCAGTATTCTTGCCTGGAGAATCCCATGGATAGAGGAGCCTGGTGGGCCACAGTCTACAGGGTTGCAAAGAGTCGGACATGACCTAGTGACTATACCACCACCAGCAGCACCACCACTTGTGAAGCCTGTTTTCTGTCCTTTTGCTGCCTGTCTGCCTCTGCCTACCTACCTGCCATTCAACCTTCCTATCTTAGTCTCATCTGCCTTTCTTATCTGCTTTGTTTCCAAAAGGATATTAGTGATTTGCTGAAATATTTAACATGTAGCAATATATTCCCAAAAAGAGAGCAAGAATAAAAATATTGAATGCAGCATTAAATGAAAACTAAATAATGTAAACACTGCTATACTGGTGGTCACAAATTTCAGCTTTCAAGTGGCCAGTATGTAAAAAGACATGTAATCATCTACACATTGTGCAATGTCTATAGTATAAGACAGCAATGAATTTCTCAAGAGAAAAGTACAGGTGCTTTGCTGTTAGAGGAATTCCTCCTGAGGATTCTCATAAAGAGGATACTCTTACTATGTGATGTATTTATCAGCACCATCCCTAAAATGCATGAACACGCAGTTTCATAAGAATTTTACAAATATCTTTATAGTATGTGATTACAGTATGTGATTATAGTATGTGATTACATGCATCATTTACTGATAGCAGTTATGTTTCCTTCCATCTATATCCATCCCAAGGAGTGAATGGGCTTCAAGCAGTGCTTCATGTAATTTATTTTTGAGTATTCATTAATTAAATATTTCTTTACTTTCTATCAGAGAGTGTAGTGGTGCTAGCTTTCTTTCATGATAAGTTTTTAACTTATAAGTTAAAACTTAAACATAAGTTTTTAACTTACAAAGCATTATATTTTAAATGTTGCAGTTTACATTTTCTGATTCGTTATGTCTGATCAGCTATATCCATGACAGAACTTTTCTCATAATCAAAATGAGAGGAACTAAGTCAAATATACATTAGTTCCAGAAGGGAAAGTGAAATTATATAGCTCAGAATTTTATATAGAAAAAGATTTCCATTTGCTGCATCAGTAGTATATTAACCATGGCTCATCATTCTTTAACAAAAAATAAACCAAAATGTTTACTAAAAACTGATCTGCCCAGTTTCCATATCTTTATAATGAAAGGATTGGTTTAGATGATGGCTAAGATTGCTAATCAGCACTAAAATTATTCTTATGTTAATGTTATCAACAGCATCAAGAAAAAAAGAAAAAGTCTTCATTTCTATTATAATCAAGAAATAAAATCTGCCATGGGGGGAAGAATTCTATAAAATTATACCAACTTTAAAATTAATTTTTGTCTTCGACTCTATATTTTATTACCCTAATCTTTTCCTTTCAATTACCATTGTGAATATTAAATATGTTAATACAAATAAAGTGCCTTAAACAGTCCTGAAACATGGTAATGTTCAACAGATGTTGGCCATTACTGTCATTTTTATGCTCAAAATAGGAACAACCCAAATGTCTTTCAGTGGGTCAAAGGAAAAGTGAACTCTGGTATATTCATAAAGTACTGCTTGGCAATAATAGATAACAGTGCACTGATACATACAACCACATGGATGAATCTCAAATGCATTAAGTAGAAGAAGTCAGCCTCCACAGATTATGTATTTTATGATTCTATTTATATGATATTCTGGAAAAGACAAGTCTACCAACAGATTAAATTAGTGGTCACCAAGGTTTAGGAGTGGGAACTACTCTGTATCCTAACTGGATGATGATTACCTGAGTCTCTACATCTGCCAAAATTCACAGCTATACATCTCCACCAACATACACAAAAACAGATAAACTATCTGATACATTAAAATTTTTAAAAACCCAAAATGTGGTATTACTACCCACTGACACAATGGCTAAAATTGAAACGACTGACAGTGCTAAAGTTCCCATAATTTTCTGGTAGTAGTAAAAAATATTTTACCTACTTTAAAAACCATTTGTCAATTTCTTATTAAGTTAATCATATCTTTAGTATATAACCAACAATTCCACTTCCACTAATAGTAGGATTTCTCAACCTACCTTCTCGTTCTCTCAGTTTACCACACTGTCATTCATGCCACACCACCAGAAACCCGGGGTCATTCTTCCTTCTCACACACTCTTGTGCCTTAAGTCCCATCAAACATTAAGTACTCCTTCCTTTTTTTCTATGGATATCTCATAAGTATTTATGCTATTCTCCATGTGTACTGTTTCTTATCATACTGAGGATATCATCATTTTTCACCTGACCTATTATATCGTCTCAACTAGTGTATAAAGCTGCAGTATCGTCTAATTCAAATCAACCTCCAAAGTCAAGAGTTTAGGCCATTCTCATGCTTCAAATTATGTAGTGATTCCCAATTTCCTGTCTACACAATAAAGCACAGAGTTTTTCACAAGGTATACAAGATATTCCATGCCTATATAGAAAGTTTATCTTCTGGTTCTTTTTTCTCCGTCAGAGTTTCTGCTACAATAATATCCTTCAGAGGGATAGCCAAACAAAACTTGTTATGTTATAACTGCATGAAGAATGGGGGCCTTTTTTTTTTTTTAATGATACCTTTTCTATTGTTCGTCATTTAGTTTACGCCTACTGAAAGTTCAGTTCAGTTCAGTCGCTCAGTTGTGTCCAACTCTTCGAAACCCCATGGACTGCAGCATGCCAGGCTTCCCTGTATTTCACCAGCTCCCAGAGCTTGCTGAAACTCATGTCCATTGAGTCAGTTATGCCATCCAACCATCTCATCCTCTGTCCCCTCCACCTCCTGCCATTAACCTTTCCCAGTTTCAGGGTCTTTCCCAAGGAGTCAGTTCTTTGCATCAGGTGGCCAAAGTATTGGAGTTTCAGCTTCAGCATCAGTCCTTCCAATGAATATTCAGGACTGATTTCCTTTAGGATGGACTGGTTGGATTTCCTTGTGGTATAAGGAACTCTCAAGAGGCTCCACAACACCACAGTTCAAAAGCATCAATTCTTCAGCACTCAGCTTTCTTTACAGTCCATCTCTCACATCCATACATGACTACTGGAAAAACCATAGCTTTGATGAAAAACGATTACTTTGTTGGCAAAGTAATGTCTCTCCTTTTTAATATGCTGTCTAGGTTGGCCATAGCTTTTCTTCCAAGGAGCAAGTGTCTTAATATTATGGCTGAAGTCACCATCTGCAATGATTTGGGAGCCCAATATAGTAAGGTCTGTCATTGTTTCCATTGTTTCCCCATCTGTTTGCCATAAAGTGATGGGACTAGATACCATGATCTTAGTTTTCTGAATGTTGAGTTTTAGCCAGCTTTTAAACTCTCCTCTTTCACTTTCATAAACAGGCTCTTCAATTCTTCTCTTTCTTCCATAAGGGTGGTGTCATCTACATATCAAAGCTTATTGATATTTCTCCAGGCAATCTTGACTCCAGCTCTTGCTTCATCCAGCTTAGCATTTTGCATGATGTACTCTACATATAAGTCAAATGAGCAATGTGATAATAAACAGCCTTGACATAATTCTTTCCCAATTTTGAGCCAGTCTGTTGTTCCATGTCCAGTTTTAACTGTTGCTTCTAACCTGTATACAGATTTCTCAGGAGCCAGGTCAGGTGGTCTAGTATTTCCATCTCTTGAAAAATATTCTACAGTTTCTTCTGATCCATATAGTCAAAGGTTTGGCATAGTCAATAAAGCAGAAATAGATGTTTTTCTGGAACTCTCTTGCTTTATAATATCCAATGCATGTTGGCAATTTGATCTCTAGTTCCTTTGCCTTTTCTAAATCCAGCTTGAATATCTAGAAATTAACAGTTCACATACTGCTGAAGCCTGGTTTAGAGAATTTTGAGTATTACTTTGCTAGCATGTGAAATGAGTGCAGTCGTGTGGAGGGTTGAACATTCTTTGGCTTTGCCTTTCTTTGGGATTGGAATGAAAACTGACCTTTTCCAGTCCTGTGGCCACTGCTGAGTTTTCCAAATTTGCTGGCATATTGAGTTGAGTGCAACACTTTCACAGCATCATCTTTCAGGATTTGAAATAGCTCAACTGGAATTCCATCACATCCACTAGCTTTGTTCATAGTGATGCTTCCTAAGGCCCACTTAGGCATTCCAGGATATCTGGCTCTAGGTGGGTAATCACACCATCGTGGTTATCTGGGTCATGAAGACCTTTTTTGTACAGTTCTTCTGTGTACTCTTGCCACCTCTTCTTAGTATCTCCTGCTTCTGTTAGTTCCATACCATTTCTGTCCTTTATTGTGCCCATCTTTGCATGAAATGTTCCCTTAGTATCTCTAATTTTCTTGAAAAGATCTCTAGTCATTCAAATTTTTCTATTGTTTTCCTCTATTTCTCTGCATTGATCACTGAGGAAGGCTTTCTTATCTCGCCTTGCTTTTCTTTGGAACTCTGCATTCAAGTGAGTATATCTATCCTTTTCTCCTTTGCCTTTGCCTTAGCTTATCTTCTTTTCTCAGCTATTTGTAAGGCCTCCTCAGACAACCATTTTGCCTTTTTGCATTTCTTTTTATTGTGGATTATCTTGATCACTGCCTCCTGTACAAGGTTACAAACCTCCCTTCATAGTTCTTCAGGTGCTCTGTCTATCAGATCTAATCCCTTGAATCTATTTGTCACTTCCACTGTATAATCATAAGGGATTTGATTTAGGTCATACCTAAATGGTCTAATGGTTTTCCCTACTTCCTTCAATTTAAGTCAGAGTTTGGTAGTAAGGAATTCATGGTCTGAGCCAAAGTCAGCTCCTGGTCTTGCTTTTGCTGACTGTATAGAGCTTCTCCATCTTTGGCTGCAAAGAATATAATCAGTCTCATTTTGGCATTGACCATCTGGTGATGCCCATGTGTAGAGTCTTCTGTTGTTTTGTTGGAAGAGGATGTGTGCTATGAACACTGCATTCTTTAGCAAAATTCTGTTAGTCTTTGCCATGCTTCCATTTTGTACTCAAAGGCCAAATTTGCTTGTTACTCCAGTTATCTCTTGAATGGAGATATTGACTCTCTTGATTTCTACTGGAAAGAGGATGAGAATGGAACAGAAAAGCAAAGGAGGAAAGGAAATAAATATTTCTAACAAATATCTAATGTGTATCAACAACTGTGTTAAGTTCTGTCCATGTTATTCCAGCGACACTGAAAGACATGACACTAAAAAGATGAATTCCTCAGGTCAGTAGGTGCCCAATATGCAACTGGAGAAGGATGAAGAAATAACTCCAGAAGGAATAAAGAGGCTGATTTAAAGTGGAAACAATGCCCAGTTGTGGATGTGTCTGGTTGTGAAAGTAAACTCCGAGGATGTAAATAAAGAACAATATTGCACAGGAACCTGGAATGTTAGGTCCATGAATCAAGGCAAATTGGAAGTGGTCAAAAAGGAGATGGCAAGAGTGAATATCGACATTTTAGGAATCAGTGAACTGAAATGGACAAGAATGGTCCATTTAATTCATATGACCATTATATCTACTACTGTGGGCAAAAATCCCTTAGAAGAAATGGAGTAGCCTTCATAGTCTACAAAGGAGTCCAAAATGCAGTTCTTGGGTGCAATCTCAAAAATGACAGACTGGTTTCAAGGGAAACCATTCAGTATCACAGTAATCCTAGTGTATGCCTCAACCACTAATGCTTAAGAAGCTAAAGTTGACCAGTTCAACGAAGACCTATAAGACCTTCTAGAACTAACACCCAGAAAAGAAGTCCTTTTCATTATAGGGGCTGGAATGCAAAAGTAGGAAGTCAAGAAATACCTGGAGTAACAGGCAAGTTTGGCCTTAGAGTACAAAATGAGGCAGCACAAAGGCTAATATAGTCTTGCGAAGAGAAACTTGGTCATACCAAACACCCTCTTCCAACAGCACAAGAGACTACTCTACACATAGAAATCACAAGATGGCCAATACAGAAATGAGATTGAATATATTCTTTGTAGCTAAAGAAGGAGAAGCTCTATACAGTCAGCAAAAACAAGACCGGGAACTGACTGTGGCTCAGATAATAAACTCCTTATTGCCAAATTCAGATGTAAATTGAAGAAAATAGGGGGAAAAAAACCCACTAGAACATTGAGGTATGACCTAATCAAATCCTTTACAATTATACAGTAGAAGTGACAAATAGATTCAAGGGGTTAGACCTGGTAGAATGCCTGAAAACTGTGGACAGAGGTTCATGACATTGTACAGGAGGCAGTGATCAAAACCATCCCTAAGAAAAAGAAACGCAAAAAGGCAAATGATTGTCTGAAGAAGCCTTACAAATAGCTGAAAAAAAGAGAAGCGAAAGGCAAAGGAGAAAAGGACAGATATACCCATCTGAATGCAGAGTTCCAAAGCATAGAAAGGAGACATAAAAAAGCCTTCTTCAGTGAACAATGCAAAGAAATAGAGGGAAACAATAGAATGGGAAAGGCTAGAGATCTCTTCAAGAAAATTAGAGATACCAAGGGAACATTGCATGCAAAGATGGACAAAATAAAGGACAGAAAGAGTATGGACCTAACAGAAGCAGGAGATACTAAGAAGAGGAGGCAAGAGTACACAGAACAGTACAAAAAGATCTTCATGACCCAGATAATCACAATGGAGTGATCACTCACCTAGAGCCAGATATCCTGGAATGAGAAGTCAAGTGGGCCTTTGGAAGCATCACTAGAAACAAAGCTAGCGGAGGTGATCAAATTCCAGATGATCTGTTTCAAATCCTTCATGATGATGCTGTGAAAGTGCTGCACTCAGTATGCCAACAAATTTGGAAAACTCAGCAGTAGCTACAGAACTGGAAAAGGTCAGTTTTCATTCTAATCACAAATGAAGGGCAATGCCAAAGAATGTTCAGACTACTACACAGTTGCACTTATTTCACATGCTAGCAAAGTGATACTTAAACTTCTCCAAGCCAGGCTTCAACAGTACGTGAACTGTGAACTTCCAGATGTTCAAGATGGATTTAGAAAAGACAGAGGAACCAGAGATCAAATTGCCAACATCTGTTGGATCATTGAAAAAGCAAGAAAATTCTAGAAAGAAACATTTGCTTCATTGACAATGCTAAAGTCTTTAACTGTATGGATCAGAACAAACTGTGGAAAATTCTTCAAGAAATGGGAATACCAGCTACCTTACCTGCCTCCTGAGAAATCTGTATGCAGATCACAAAGCAGCCACTAGAAAGGGACATGGAACAACAGACTGGTTCAAAATTGGGAAAGGAGTACACCAAGGCTGTATATTGTCACCCTTATTTAACTTATATGCAGAGTACATCATGCGAAATTCCAAGCTTTATGAAGCACAAGCTGGAAGCAAGATTACTGTGAGAAATATTAATAACCTCTGATATGCAGATGACACCACCCTTATGGCAGAAAGGAAAGAGGAACTAAAGAGCCTTGTGATGAAGGTGAAAGAGGAGAATTAAAAAGCTGGCTTAAAACAACATTAAAAAACTACGATCATGGCAGCTGGTCCTATCACTTCATGGCAGATAGATGGGGAGAAAATGGGAACAGTGACAGACTATTTTCCTGGGCTCCAAAATCACTGTGGACAATGACTGCAGCCATGAAATTAAAAGATGCTTGCTCCTTGGAAGAAAAGCTATGACAAATTTGGAGAGAGCATATTAAAAAGCAGAGAGATTACTTTGCCAACAAAGGTGTGTATAGACAAAGCTATGGTTTTTCCTGTAGTCATGTACGGATGTGAGAGTTCAACCATAAAAAAGTCTGAGCACCAAAGAGTTGATGCTCAAATTGTGGTGTTGGAGAAGACCCTTAGTCCCTTGGACTAGAAAGAGATCAAACCAGTCAATCCTAAAAGAAATCAATCCTAATATTCATTGGAATGACTGATGTTGAAGCTCCAATACTTTGGCCACCTGCTATGAAGAGCCGACTCTTTAGAAAAGATCCTGCTGCTGGGAAAGATTAAAGGCAGGAGAAGAAGGGGCTGAGAGAACAGGATGGTTAGATAGCATCACTGACTCTGGACATGAGTTGAAGGAAACTCCAGGAGATGGTGAAGGACAGGAAAGCCTTGTGTGCTGCTGTCCATGGGGTTGCAAAGAGTTGGACATGACTGAGTGACTGAACAACAACAGCAACAATTCATCCAACATTCTTAGTTGGCTTTCATTTCATAAATTAAGAAAATATATGTACCAAAGTTGCCAATGTCCCACAGTTGAATTGAGACAGAGCTGAACAAACTCTGTCGTTCAATTTTAGTGGTATTATTTCCCTGCACCCAACCTTTTTCCTACATGCGCCACACCAGGCACTCAGAGTACACATCTAGTCTAACTTCTACTACTTTGTTTTGAAAGAAGTTTCATATATGTGTATCTCTTACCATAAGCACCTTGAGGGTAGAAAATATCTTTGGTTTCAATTCTTTTAAGAATATATAATACAGAAAACAGAACATAATAAAATAGAAGTTAAAAAAAATACAGTCATTGATTCAACACTAAGTTTAATGAAATGCAGCATTCCTTGGGGCTTTTAAAACTGGCCTTAATTAGTGAGTATCTTTTCCACCATTACAGTCCCAGTACTTGACATAGAGTAGGTATGAATTAGATGTTTGTTGAACTGAAGAAATATTCATATGGAGCTCTGCATATACAAAACAGGGTATTCACACAAGGTTTGTGTTGAACATTTCCTATTGTTTTTCTATTCCTCTTGGGCTTCTTGTAAGAAGATTGTAAATGCATTCCATATTTGATTGTTGCAACCAAATAATATTGGCATATGTAAAATTTCATTTTATTCATTAACTAAGATATTAAAAATACAACTGTAGATCTATTTCATATGTTATTATTTTTAATGCGCTTTTTATACAAAGTCAATTTTAGGGAAGTTCTGTAAAGCAAACAGAAGCCATATACAAAAACTCTACTCCTCTCATAAAAGTAAGGCTATTGTATTGATTTAACATATTAGTGGGAGAAATTCTAGAAGTGTCCTAGTTAAACAGACTTTTAATCCGTCATTTACTTTAACAGTATAATGCTTGAGAGAGTCATAGCTTCTAGGTTATTTGCATAATCCCTGTGCTCCTTCCACCAAACATTTTGCTAAATTTAACACAGCTATTAAAACAGCATGGACCACAAATATTTTTAAAGTAAATATTGACATGCATAACAATCAGTATTAAGATTTAGAAGATCATGAGTTGACTATTAACCTCATTTCTCCATTAATCATATTCCTCCTAGATCACTAAATCTTAGGGACAGTAAAATTAATTCTTACTATTTTTGACAAAGCCCTGCAAATATCTTTTGGAATATTTAGTAGCTAGCTACAGTATGAGGATTGGGTTGGATAAGCAGTTATACTAGAAAACTACATTCTGGAGAAGCCCTACAAATCTTGAAGAGATTGTTTAGAGTCAGAGTACACACATTCTTAAATGTATTTCATACTCTTTTCCATTTCCTCAAACCTCCACTACTTTCTCCTCCATCCAAACAATGTGTGATCTTTCTTCTTGCTTACCTAAGAAAGTACGACTGTGTGACTTCAATTTCACTTTTCACTTTCCTGCTCTGGAGAAGGACATGGCAACCCACTCTAGTGTTCTTGCCTGGAGAATCCCAGGGACGGGGGAGCCTGGTGGGCTGCCGTCTATGGGGTCACATAGAGTCAGAC
The DNA here is from genome assembly GCA_006410615.1 of Neotragus moschatus. NCBI lineage: Eukaryota > Metazoa > Chordata > Mammalia > Artiodactyla > Bovidae > Neotragus > Neotragus moschatus. Next base: position 57,324 of record SJYA01001375.1, on the reverse strand, counting down.
ACGACTGAAGTGACTTAGCAGCAGCAGCAAGAAAGTAGAAGCTATTGAAGATGATTCCAGTGAGCCATGCATGCCCTTATAGAATCATCTTCCCTTGTAATATGAGTAAGATCTATAATTTATCTCTAAAAGAAGGCAACGTTAATGGGTTATCATTCCTGTGATTATTAAATGGCCAAGGTGAAGAGCTTTTGAGGATGATAATTTGAGATTGCTAGTAGTTGACTTTAAGTTAACTGAAAAGTAGATAATCCTTGGTGGATCTACCTAATCACTTGAAACCTTTAAAAGAGGTTAAAGACAGAAGACAGAAATATTCTCTTACTGGCCTAAAGAAGCAAACCACCATGAATCTAGAGCTTCAAAGAAATGAAATTCCGCAAAGACCACAGGAGCTGGAAAGAGGGCTTTGAACTTTACATGAGTCTTCAGCACCAGCTGACACCTCAGTTACATCAGGTGAGACCCTGAGCAGAGAAATAAGTTAAACTATGCCAGGTATCCTAACTCATGGAAACCGAGATAAGAAAATATATGTTGTCTTAAACTGCTAAATTTGTGATAATTTGTTACACAGGAATAGAAAACTAATACTTGATCAAAGGTAAATAAGCCCAGTCTTCCAACACCATAGTCTTACTTGTATCATCTGTGCTCAAAAGCTCTGTCAACCCTTCTTTTAACTATGAGTAATCTTCTAAAATCTATTTCCTCGTGTTTGCTCAAAGGCATTCCTCTGGCAATTGTCCCCTTTCACTTCTACATCATTAAGTCTACCCTCTCCTAGCGAATCATTCTCATCACCAAACAGGATCTGTTTTCTTCCAACTTCCAAAAACCTGCTCCCTCTGTATTATTCTTTCCAAATATATAATCCCAGTCTAGTCATGAGAAACCATAACATACTCACTCTAATTGAGGGGCATTATGAAAAATAACCAGCACTCCATAAAACTGTCAAGGTCATGAAACAAAGGAAGACTGAGAAACTGTCATAGACCAGGAAAAACTAAGATAACATAGATATGAAATGAAAATGGTATCTAGGATGGATCCTGGAATGGTAAAAGACATTAAGGAAACAACTGCTGAAATCTGAATAAAGTCAGGAGCAACCTACTTAGTTCTTGGCTTTGATACATATACCATGGTGATTCCTCACCTTCTTGACATCTTTGTTCAAATATTATCTTCCCCATGAAGCCTCTTTTGATTACTCTATTTTAGTTTAGATTACGCCCCGCTATTTCCATTTAACATACACAGAGTGCTTATTTTTAGATGATGAGGAATGAAATTAATATGATTTGTCTATGTCCAAGGAGTTCACAAACTGAAAAGGAAAGAATCATTTCTTCACAAGTTATCAGTTGTTTCTGATTGCCTAGTGTCCCTGAACCCCACTGATAAAAATTCTGTCCTTTATATTTGAAGAGCCACTCTGTATGTTCCTCATAGGATTATTAATCTCTATATTTTGGAGTTGGACATATGATATCAACTGGCAAGTGAGTTTCCTCCCTTTGCTAAGTGATAGCTCCAGGGCTAGGCATGTGAACCAAGCTCTGTTGAGCTCTAGTAATACATACGGGGCATATTTCATAGATATATTTTGTCTGACATGGAAAGTTTCTGTCTGAGCAAAAAGGTAACACATGGACGAAAACAGAAGAAACAGGTAAAGAAATAAAGCTTTGATAATGTGTTTTGAACCCTCAAGTTCTACCCTGAACCATGTCTGCCTTTTGGCTCCACTCTATTAGCCAGTAAATCTTCATCAAGTTAATTTTAGTTAGGTTTGTTTCATGGAACAGAAAGAGTCCTGATTAATATAACTGCATATAGTCACATAAGTCTCAAAATAGAGGTTGATATGAAGAAGGCATGGGCTTCCCAGGTGGCACAAGTGGTAAAGAACCCACCTGCCAGTGCAGGAGACATATGAGGCCCAGGTTTGATCCCTGTTTTGGGAAGATCCCCTGGAGGAGGACATGGCAACCCATTTGGTACTCTTCCCTGGAGAATCCTATGGACAGAGGAGCCTGACTGGCTACAGTCCATAGGGTAGCAAAGAGGCGGACAGGACTAAAGTGACTTAGCATGAATGTATGCATGAAGAAGGCATTAGGAAGAAAAAGTTCAATCCCTTCTGAAGGGTTACAGAGACATTCACAGAGGAGTCACTGAAGTCTTAAAGTCTAAGGGCTCAACATACAGGCAAACAGAGTTCTCACTATGTGCCAACCACTATTTTAAGTACATTACATACATTATGAAACAGATTCTAGTATTTTCACCAGTTTTGAGGTAGAAGGCAATACCTTGCCCAAGTTTACATCACCTGAATTCCACAGTGTGCTTCTTTTTTTCATTTCAGGAAAACAAATTTAATGATAAGTAGGTCCTGAAATTTTTGCCATGTATTCTGAGAATTCAAACTAATAGACAGTTTATTCATTGTGGATTGGATTTCCTTATGCATGTGTGCTAAGTCACTTCAGTTGTTTCTGACTCTTTGTGACCCCCCCTCCAGGCTCCTCCATCCATGAGATTCTCCAGGAAGGAACACTGGAAGTAGGTTACCATTTCCTTCTCCTGGGGATCTTCCCGACCCAGAGATTGAATCTCTGTCTCTTATGTCTCCTGGCTTGGCAGACAGGTTCTTTACTAGCGCCACCTGGGAAGCCCAAGTTTCCTTATAAAGGGGTACAATTTGGGGCCTGAAATCATCAAACTTTGGTTTAATTAAGATGAACAATATACTAGAGACCAATGGGTAAAACAGAAATGTGGCTTGAGAAAAATAACTATAAGGTTGTATAAGACTGTAAGTCTACTATCTATGGGCTGCTAATGCCTGAGCGGAACTATTATTGCTGAGTACATACTATAACCTCAGATATGCAGATGACACCAATCTCAATGGCAGAAAGTAGAGAGGAACTAAAAAGCCTCTCTTTGAAGGTGAAAGAGGAGAGTGAAAAAGCTGGCTTAAAACTCAACATTCAAAAAACTAAGATCTTGGCATCTCATCCCATCACTCCATGGCATATAGATGGAGAAACAATGGAAACAGTGACAGACTCTGTTTTCTTGAGCTCCAAAATCACTGTGGGTGTTGACTGCAGCCATGAAATTAAAAGACACTTACTCCTTAGAAGAAAAGCTATGACAAACCTAGACAGCATATTCAAAAGCAGAGACATTACCCTCCTGACAGAGGTCCCTGTAGTCAAAGCTATGTTTTTCCAGTAGTCATGTATGGATATGAGAGTTGGGTCATAAAGAAGGCTGAACACCAAAGATCCAATGCTTGAACTATAGTTTTGGAGAAGACCCTTGAAACTCCCTTGGATTGCAAGATTAAACTAGTCAATCCTAAAGGAAATCAATCCTGAATATTCATTGGAAGGACTGATGCTGAAGCTGAAGCTCCAATTCTTTGGCCACCTGATGCGAAGAGCTGATTCACTGGAAAAGACCCTGATGCTGGGAAATATAGAAGGCAGGAGAAGGGGATGACAGAAGATGAGATAGTTGAATGGCATCACTGACTCAAAGGACAGGAGCTTGAGCATGCTCCGGGAGATGGTGAAGGACAGGCAAGCCTAACGCGCTGCAGTCTATGGGGTCACAAAAAGTCAGACATGACTGAGCAACTGCACAACAAAACATACAATTTTGTACAGTTTCTTATGAGAATCAAGGATTTCCCCTGCTGTGGCTGAACCACGGAATCAGATAGTACTCGTGACAACTGCTTAGATGGGTTTGCAGGCGTTCTCTCCATGAATGCAATTTAGTCAAGCAAAAGAAAATAAACTGAGACACAATAGTGTGATATTTTCAAATGCCTAATGTCTGAGTAGTAGTAGGGTGTTTTACAACAATTTTAATTTCTATGGAGTAAAGTAAGTGTTTCTGAGGATGTCTTATGGTCATAAGAGCTGACAGTTTTGAGAGAGCTTCAGATTTATTTGCTCACAGAATCTAGTAAAATCTAATACCGATTGATAACAGTTTTTTTTTCTATGTGTTACAGCTTCTTAAACTTTTTCTCTCCTAAATAGCCCTTATAAAATATTCATTTTATTTAAATAATATCTGCTTTTCTGCAGACATGATTATAATGCCATGTAGACTGATTTCAGTCATCTCTTTATCATTAATGAAACTCCCAAAACTTTTCTCTAATTAAGATGTCTCTCATTAATTGACAGTGTTCTTTTGTTTCTTAGCATTATGGCATCATATATTATTACAATAGCTGAGAAAATACCTATTTTCTTTAATGATACCCTGCAACACTTCAGTCTTTTTGAATTTTTAACTTTTGTAGGCATAAATCCAAGAATTCATAAGCTGAAATAATTCTTCTTTATTGTGCACAGATTTCCAAGAACTCCAGAAAATGTTTTTATTCACCATTTAGTAGCATCATGCCTTCTTAATGATAATTACTGTGCTCTAGGAAATAAAATATTTTCCACTTTGAATATGAGAAACGTATTTTACCTAACTAGCTTCAAGTGAGCTAACAATTCATTAGTGACACTAACACTTTAGAAAAATAATAAGCACTTTGGAAATAAGCTTAAATGTATTTTCAAACTTTAAAAATTTTGTCTTTTTATATTTTACTTTCTTTCTCTTTGTCTCCTCCTTGCTTTATGCTTTTGTCCCTTCTTTCTCTTCCTCTCTTCCTAGTTTCCCTCTTTTCCTTTCTTTAAAAGAAGAAGAAAAAAAAGCTTAGTTTTACAAACGACATTTCTACAGATCAGATTTTTTTTTATAGGCAGAACTATCAGGATCCAGAGTGGACGCCATCAGAACTACAATGAGGTACTACCTCCTACTGGTCAGAATGGCCATCATTAAAATGTCTACAAATAAAAATCCTGGGGAGAGTATACATAAAAGGGAACCCTCCTACACTGATGCTGGGAATGTAAGTTGGTACAGGCACTATGGAAAGCAGTATGGAGGTTCCTCAAAAAACTAAAACTAGAGTTGCCATATGATCCAGCAATACCACTCCTGGACATATATCTGGACAAAACTATAATTCAAAAAAATGAAATAGAGTTCATAGTGGCACTATTCACAATAGGGAAGACACAGAAGCAGCATTAATGTCCACTGACAGATGAACGACTGAGCGACTGAACTGAACTGAACTGACAGACGAATGGATAAAGAGGATGTGGTACATACATACAGTGAAATATTAGTCATAAAAAGAACAAAATACTGCCATTTACAGCAACATGAATGGACCAAGGGATTGTCAAACTAACCGAAATCAGAAAGAGGAAGACAAATATTATATGATATCACTGGTATGTGGAATCTAAACAAACAATACAAATGAATCTGTCTACAAAACAGAAACAGACTCATAGACATATAGAACAGAGTAGTGGTTCCTGGAGAAGGAGGCAGAGGAGGGATGGACTGAGAGTTTGGGGTGAAGAGATACAAACTATTACATATCGAATTGATAAACAACAAGGTCCTACTATTTAGCACACGGGACTATATTCAATATCCTATGTAAACCATAATGGAAAAAATATAAAGAATATTTATGCATATTTATATACGTATGTATAACTGAATCTCTTTGGTGTAGAGCAGAAATTAATACAACATTGTAAATCAACTATGCTTCAATTTAAAAAAAGCAGGATGACATATCTTTTTTAACACTCCATAACACCATGCACAAAAGTAAAATCAAAGTGGATTAAGCCTGGGGGCACTCTCCACCCCCCTTCTGATGTCTATATCAGAAGCTTTCTCTGTCCCTTTTCATAGTTTAATAAAATTCTGCTACACACACACACACACACACACACACAAGGATTAAGCCTGAATGTAAGGCCAGACACTATAAAACTCTTAGAGGAAAATATAGGTAGAACACTCTTTGACATAAATTTCAGCTAGATCTTTCTTGACCCATTTCCTAGTGTAATGAAAATAAAAACAAATGGGACCTACTTAAAAGCTTTTGCACAGAAAAGAAAACCATAGACAACACAAAAAGACAACCACTAGAATGGGAGAAAATACCTGCAAACAAAGCAAATGACAAAGGATTAATATCCAAAATATACAAGCAGCTCAATATCAAGATAACAAATACAATCAAAAACAAACAAACAAAAAATAAAAATAGTGGAAGACCTAAATAGACATTTCTCCAAAGACATACAGATGGTCAACGAACACACAAAATGGTACTCAATATCACTAGTTATTAGAGAAATGTGAATCAAAACTACAGTGAGGTATTACCTCATACCAGTCAGAATGGCCAATATCAAAAAATCTACAAACAATAAATGCTGGAGAGGGTGTGGAGAAAGGGGAACCCTCATGAGCTGTTGTTGGGAATGTAAACTGATACATCTAGAATGGGCAACAGTATTGAGGGTCCTTAAAAAACTAAAAATAGAACTATCATATGACCCAGAAGTTCCACTACTAGGCATATACCTGGAAAAAACCATAATTCAAAAAGATACAGGCACCCCAATGTTCTTTGCAGCACTATTTCCAATAATCAGTGCATGGAAGCAACCTAAATGTCCATCAACAGAGGAATGTATAAAGATGATTTAGTGCATAAATACAATGGATTATTATTCAGCCATTAAAAGGAACAAAACTGAGTCATCAGTAGAGATGTGGATGGATTTAAAGAGTATCATACAGAATGAAGAAAGAGAAAAACATATTTTTTTGTGTGTATCATATATTAACACAGTTGTGGAATCTAGAAAAAAAATGGTATGCTGCTGCTGCTGCTAAGTCGCTCAAGTCTTGTCCAACTCTGTGAGACTCCATAGACAGCAGCTCACCAGGCTCCCCTGTCCTGGGATTCTCCAGGCAAGAACACTGGAGTGGGTTGCCATTTCCTTCTTCAGTACATCAAAGTGAAAAGTGAGAGTGAAGTCGTTCAGTCGTGTCTGACTCTTCGGCGACCCCATGGACTGCAGCCTACCAGGCTCCTCCATCCATGAGATTTTCCAGCCAAGAGTACTGGAGTGGGGTGCCATTGCCTTCTCCGAAAAAATGGTATAGATGATCTTATTCACAAAGCACAAATAGAGACACAGATGTAGAGAGCAAATGTATGGATACCAAAAGGGAAAGGGGGAACAACTGGGAGACTGGTATTGATACATACACAGTATTGATACTATGTATAAAATAGATAACTAAAGATAATATACTGTATAACACAGGGAACTCATCTTAATGCACAGTGGTGACCTGAATGGGAAGAAAGTCCAAGAGGGATGGGATATACGTATGCACATGTGTGGGGGATTCATTTTGCTGTACAGAAGAAACTAACAAAACATTTTAAAGCAACAATAATCCAATAAAATTAATTTTAAAAGAAATTAATAGAATTAAAAGTAGAAAAATAAAATTCTCTTTTCAATTCTTAAATCTAAATACCACAATAATTTTCATAATTTAAATTTTATAATATGCTTTGAACTTTATGGACTATGAATAGTCCACAACATATTTTCATGAATTACAAGCTCTAAATAAGAACAGTTGAAATTGCATCACTCCCTAAGTATATTTTTGATTAGAGAATGTTAATTCATCATAGATGAGGATGATATTTCTGGCTAATATTTTCTGAGTGTCTATGGTTTTGCTTTAACTTTATTGTTTCATAAACCTTCAGAATATCCTTGTAGGGTAAAGGAGTTAATGTTAGCTCCACTTTTAGTTTCCTCATCTATAAAATGCAAATAATTGTATCACTTACCTCCTAGAATTACGTGCTATTAGTTAAAGTAAGTGATAGCAACCTAATTAGGGTTGCAAAGCTCACGAGGGATAGGACCAGGATTTAAACCCAGACTTATAAAATCTAGAGCTTGTATACTTGTCCTATAATGACATACTGTAAGCTAACTGCAGCTGGAAAGAACGCCTTCCACTAGCTCCTTTACTTCTCCCTCTCAACTGAATTATGAGGAGGGTGACAGAGCTTGGCTTACTTTCACTATGACCATGAGTTTCCAAGCTCTAATCACCCCCACCTTATATTAAACCAGATCCAAGAAGGGTTTACATTTCAACTTAATCATCCATCTCTCCATAAGATCTAACATTACAAAAAACATGGTTATGCTATATCCCTGTGCTTGTTAGTCCTTCTGATAGTAAGTCCAAACTCCATTAGCCTTTCCCAATTCATATGGCACTAACTCTTCTTATTTAAGCTCCCATTCTTTCCTGTAGTTGACAGACTCTAAGACAACTTTAGTTTTCCTAACCTCTTGGTACTCAAGTTGTCCTATAATCTATTCCCCCTGAGTGTGGATGTGGCCTGTGACTTGATTCTACATAGTGACTAAAATTCACATCTGTGAATATGATATACAAGATTGTATTGTCTGTTTTTCTAGAAGACTCTCTCCCTTGCTGGTTTTTCTGTTTGTTAAAATTTTACCCCATTCTGTGACTATATTTATTTATATATTTTTGGCTTTGCTCGGTCTTTGTGTTGCTACACGTGGGCTTTCTCCAGTTCCAAGGAGCAGGGGCTACTCTCCAGTTGCAGTGTGTGGACTTTTCATTGCAGTGACTTCTCTTGTTGCAGAGCACAGGCTCTAGATCTCAGGCTCAGGAGTTGTGGCACATGGGCTTATTTGCCCCACTAAGCATGAAGAATCTTCCTGGACCAGGTATCAAACCAGTGTCCCCCTGCACTGGCAGGTGAGTTCTTCATCACTGAACTACCAGGGAAGTCCCCTTGCTGGTTTTGATAAAACAAGCTGCCTCATTTGAAATATATGGCAAAGAACTGAGGGTGACCTCAGGTTACCAGGCAGCAAGAAATGAAGGCTCTGAATCCATTGGTCTTTAAGTCTGAATTCTGCCAACAATCACAAGAGTTTGGAAAAGAATCTTTCCCTGTCAAGTCATAAGAACAGAACATAGGTTTGGCTGCCACCTTGATTTCAGCCTTTCAGAGAATCATATTAACCGTGCTTAGACTCCTGACCCACAGAAATTGGAAGATGATAAATATTCATTGTTTAAAGCTGCTAAATTATGATGATGTTTCCCAGCATTAAGCAACCTGTGAAAGCAAAAGTTGCTCAATCATGTCCAACTCTTTGCAACCCCATGGACCATATAGTCCATGGAATTCTCCAGGCCAGAATACTGGAGTGGGTAGCCTTTCCCTTCTCCGAGGGCTCTTCCCAACCTAGGGATCAAACACACGTTTCCCACATTGCAGGCGGATTCTTTGCCAGCTGAGCCACAAATTGACACTTAAAACCCCAATTCCTTGTCTGTGCCTTCAGGAGCTCACTGGGGAAGTAGAGATCATCAAAAGAGAATTTCTACCTCCATCATCAAGTATTCCAATCTACCTACATTTTTTCCTTGATAATTCAACTTTCTCTTCTGTTAAAATGAATTAACTTTCCATACTCCTAAAACCATCTTCTGAATTGTGCATTTAAGTCAATTGCCTTTATCTCAAAGACTCTGCTCCTATAATTATTTTTCCCTTGCCATCATTTTTCCCTTCTATTGGATAGTTCTTATGTTCATAGAAGCATGTATAATATCCTCATCATAAAATGATAACAAAAATTTCCATGGAATTCATCTCTCACCAGTTATGGACCCTCATTCCCTGATATACCAAATATTTCTGAAGAGTTGTTTATATTTTCTTATCTACTTCTCCTATTCTCCTTTGATTCATTCAATTCATCTTTCTTTCCTACCAGTCAACTATAAAGTGCCTTTATTTGGGTCCCTGCTGCTGCTGCTGCTGCTAAGTCACTTCAGTCGTGTCCAACTCTGTGCGACCCCATAGACAGAAGCCTACCAGGTTCCCCCGTCCCCGGAATTCTCCAGGCAAGAACACTGGAGTGGGTTGCCATTTCCTTCTCCAATGCATGAAAGTGAAAAGTGAAAGGGACGTCGCTCAGTCGTGTCCAATTCTTAGCAATCCCCAATAACCTCCAAATTGACAATTGAAAAGGTAATTCTCAGTCTCCATCTTATTCAAATTCTCAGCAGTGACACAGTTGATTACTTCCTAGTCCTGAAGCACCCTCTTCTAGTTTTGGTGACATCCTCATTTCCGGTTTTCTTTCAAACACTGACTGCTCCTTTTCACTACCTTGCTGTACCTTCTGCCTTTCTTAACCACTAAAAGTCACAGTGCTCTGGGCTTTGTTCTTGCATATCTTCTCTTCTCTATTCACATTCCCTTCCTAGGCAGTCTTTTCTAGTTTTATGGCTTTAATAGGTCTCATAGTTATGCATATCACTTCCCAAAATACATCTACAGCCCTGACTTTTCATGTGAACTCTGCTGCTGCTGCTGCTGCTAAGTCGCTTCAGTTGTGTCCGACTCTGTGCGACCCCATAGACGGCAGCCCACTAGACTCCTCTGTCCCTGGGATTCTCCAGGCAAGAACACTGGAGTGGGTTGCCATTTCCTTCTCCAGTGCATGAAAGTGAAAAGTGAAAGTGAAGTCGCTCAGTGGTGCCCGACTCAGCGACCCCGTTGACTGCAGCCTACCAGGCTCCTCCTTCCATGGGATTTTCCAGGCAAGGGTACTAGAGTGGGGTGCCATTGCCTTCTCCATCATGTGAACTCTAAGCTCATATATCTAATCTGCATTTGGATTTCTAACAGGTAACTTTTAGAACTTAACTTTTTAAAAGCTGAACTCTAAAAATCTTGCATCCCGTAAATATTTACCAGCATACTTTCCTTTCTCATGCCACAATCCTTGGAATCAATCTTGATTCTTCTCTTCATTTCCCACCCACACCCATTCCTTTGCTGATAATCTGTCAATTCTATCTTCAAAAAGTATTCTCAATATGAACCTTTCTTATTCTATTACCTAAGTCATTTTAGTTCAAGCCACCATCTTTTCTTCCCTGGTTATACATTCCTATGTAGTTTTTATTTTCAGAAACTTACAGTTTATCCACCCTTTTGTAGCTGAATGTCCCTTTATAATATATTAAATTATATTACGATATTTTATTTCTTAAAACCATCTGGTGACTCCTTTCAGCACTGGGAATAAAATCCAAAGTATATACAGTAGGCATGTAAACCTGCATATCTAGCCCTTGCTTCTGGCCTGATCTTTCTTCCTTCATTCTTCCCTTGTTCCCTCCACCCCAGTTACACAGACCTCTGGCTATCTCTGGATTACTCTGTGCAGGTACATGTCTCAGGTACATGCCTCCTCTTCCTTTGCCCTTATTGTTTCTCCTTCCCAGAATGATACTCCCCAAGATATCTACAAGGCTTACTGCTACCCGCAGTTTAGATACCATCTCTGTCCACAAAGTCTTAAAATCCTTTCTCCGGGTATCAGGTATACTATGTAAACTAGCAGCCACATCACTTTCTTCTCCCTGCACTACTTTACTCATCTTCAAGGCACTTTTACTAAAAGACGATGTTCTACAGCTAAATTTAGAGTCTGGCCTCCTTTCTGGAATATAAGTTCCCTGTCCTAGTGGATCCTTTGTTTACGAATTGCTGTTTCACGACACAGACAAGTTCATGGGGGGTAGGTGAAGCATGAGCGCAGTAATAAATCATGAAAATGAACGTATCAAAATATCACCATTTGTTGAATTATAGAAAAGGCAGATTTCCATTAAAATGTTTGCTGTTATGCAATAGATCCATCACCTATGTGCTACAATTTATTTGTAGCTATTTAATGTAGAGATGATCTTATCACATTTCTGACAGGTTTATTCTTTTCTTCTGGAAAATAAGGAGTTTTGTCTCTATTCTCCTTGTTCCTGACCACCATGATTCATTTAAAATAACATAGTAGCATTTACCCAAGCTTTTAAGAAATTCTCATCAATCGATCCTTTTCTGCTCCAAGAGTTTCACTAAAGAAAAATAATTGGTTATAGCATTTTGTAAGATTCATTACCTAATCAGTAATCTTCTAGTTAGCTTTGATCTTTAGCAGATGGAGAAAACGTCAAAAAGAATTTTCAAAACTTTTTAAAGACCTTTTCTTTGTCCTGGCTGACAATGCTTCTTACTTCCTTCCAACTTATTCTTTGTATGTGCAAACATACCCATGAATGTTTTTGAAATTGTCACAAAGCTTTTCCCTTTTTTTCCCCATTTCTTTTTCATTATGTGAAGTCACTTCAGTCGTGTCCAACTCTGTGCAACCCTATGGACAGCGACCGGCCAGGCTCCTCTGTCCACGGGATTCTCTAGGCAAGACTGAAGTGGGTTGCCATTTCCTTTTCCATTTTTCATTATAAATATTACAAAAGAGTTCTACTTACTTATTCTAATACTTCATTTGTTGAACACACTTCTCACACTCCTACCCATCCTTATAAGTTTAACACACAACCAATTTATCATTTAGTGCCTAACAATAGTGTTATGCTTCCACAGAGATGAGTCAATGCAAGTTTCCATAACCCCATTGTAAATAATCACAAAATTGTCCCTTCATTATATTTTTCCTCTTAAATGGCATTCTCAAATTCCTCCTAAAAATGAAGATGAGAGTCTCTTACTAAAAATGCTTCACTTACAATGTGCCTGGACTGCTGACAAAATCAAACCTGGACACACTGTTGGTAAACTGTATACATACAACAAATATAACTTTTGTATAAAGTTTTAAATTTGCAGAAAACAATTTGTGCCTTCAGAATAGCATTTCTTCCATTCCTCTTCTTCATTTAGAATGTATAGTTCTGTGCTTCTTGCATTTGAGATTAAAGCCTGAGTTTTTCTTAAAACTGCAAGCCGTTTCCATGGAAACACAGCATGGCTTCTCAAATGTCAGATTTCTCAAACTGGCACTTTCAGCTTATGAAGGATCTTCCACTGAAGTGTGACAATCTCTTCCACCTCTGTGAAACAGGTAGACAATATTGGAACAATATTGAGATACTGAGATACAAAAAAGAGATAATAGGGATGACTATACAATTACATAGTACTTCCATATATAAAAGTTACAAGGTAAAATCCCATCAATTAAAAATTGGTGTCTGGTGAAAGAATAATTATCCTCCTGCCTATGCATCAAAAATCAGCACCCGAGGAACAAACACAGGAAGCATATTGATTTCTTTTTCCACAAAATACATCAGAAGAGCTACGTTCTGCCTCCTTGACTGGCTCTCGAATCTGCTTCACAAAGTACAGGTTCCTCCTCAAGGTGGGAGTTCCTGAGTCTGGACAAGCACTGTGTTAAAATAAGGAAATTGGGTCCTGCAAAGCCGAGAGAAAAATGGGCAATTGGGCCTGAGGATGTCACACACTGAACAGGGTCTGGTTTCTTTCTTCTGGATGATAATGCCCCAGGGAAGAAGATCAAACACATGGACATGTGTACATCTGTATTTCCTTTCCAGAGCACAACCAGAAGCTCCTCACTGGGGTCCCAGACCACAGAGTGGCTCTGTTCTCTCCATCTGATGACTCTATGCTGGCATCAGACAGATTTGCCATGATTCTTCTGCTTTAAACATCTAACATGACCTTCACCACAGAATTCTAGAAAAGACAAGGAGTAAACCAGTGTTTTTCCCAATATAGGTGTAACTCTAGCCTTTATAATTATCCCTGCAGGTCTCTAGAGGAAAAGCCACTGCCTGTTTGCAGCATAGTAAGGTATGTGGCAGCTCAGGTGGCAAAGAATCCCCCTGCAATGCAGGAGACCCTGGTTCAATTCCTGGATCAGGAAGATCTGCTGGAGAAGGGATAGGCTATCCACTCCAGTATTCTTGGGCTTCCCTTGTGGCTCAGCTGCTAAAGAATCTGCCCGCAATGCGGGAGACCTGGGTTCGATCCCTAGGTTGGGAAGATCCCTTGGAGAAGGGAAAGGCTACCCAATCCAGTATTCTGGCCTGGTCACAAAGAGTCAGACACAACTGAGCAACTTTCACAACTCCAATTGGTATGTGGAGGTCTGTATCAATACCTTAAAGGGATTTTCAGTCAGCCTTGTGTAGCCCTATTTTCACNGAATCTGCCCGCAATGCGGGAGACCTGGGTTCGATCCCTAGGTTGGGAAGATCCCTTGGAGAAGGGAAAGGCTACCCAATCCAGTATTCTGGCCTGGTCACAAAGAGTCAGACACAACTGAGCAACTTTCACAACTCCAATTGGTATGTGGAGGTCTGTATCAATACCTTAAAGGGATTTTCAGTCAGCCTTGTGTAGCCCTATTTTCACTCCATTTCCAGAGTCAGCTATGAAATTCTGGAGCCCTCTGAAGCATCCATGATCTAAATACAGTTGTCCCTCTGATTTTCCCACTGTTGACTTTGGGTTCAGTTTTCTCTCAATCTTCTTTATGCCTCTGCTTTCCAGCTTCCAAATATTGTTGCTCATTCTCATTGTTTTGTCATTTTCTACATTATGAACATTATTTTGGTGTAATGGGATTTTAGGAAGGGGCAGAACTTAATGTGTATATTCAACATGTCATGGTGTTTTATTATTTATTTTGCTGCTACTACACATGAATCTAGTAACCTATGTTAGATTTATACTAGGGAAAATGTTAAGCCAGGGAAAGCCTATGGAGATCAGATACTCTCTTTTGCTTCACAGATGAAAAGCCTAACTTGAAGGAGGTTAGTAGCCAACTGATAGTTTGTGAAAGTTGATTTGGGATATGATATTTGGGATATTTGAAATTTCAGTTCTTAGAATCTCAGAATTTTAAAATAAGACCCTATAAATGATCTCATAAAAACTCTTATCAGTTCAGTTCAGTCGCTCAGTCATGTCCGACTCTTTGCAACCCCATGAATCACAGCACAGCAGGCCTCCCTGTCCATCACCAACTCCCGGAGTTCACTCAGACTCACGCCCATCGAGTCAGTGATGCCATCCAGCCATCTCATCCTTGGTCGTCCCCTTCTCCTCCTGCCCCCAATCCCTCCCAGCATCAGTCTTTTCCAGTGAGTCAACTCTTCGCATGAGGTGGCCAAAGTACTGGAGTTTCAGCTTTAGCATCACTCCTTCCAAGAAATCCCAGGGCTGAGCTCCTTCAGAATGGAATGGTTGGATCTCCTTGCAGTCCAAGGGACTCTCAAGAGTCTTCTCCAACACCACAGTTCAAAAGCATCAATTCTTCGGCATTCAGCCTTCTTCACAGTCCAACTCTCACATCC
>SJYA01001375.1:0-37924 GCA_006410615.1 Neotragus moschatus | reverse complement strand
AAGATCATGGCATCTGGTCCCATCACTTCATGGCAAACAGATGGGGAAACAGTGGAAACAGTGTCTGACTTTATTTTTCTGGGCTCCAAAAATCACTGCAGATGGTGATTCCAGCCATGAAATTAAAAGATACTTGCTCCTCGGAAGGAAAGTTACAACCAACCTAGACAGCATATTAAAAAGCAGAGACATTACTTTACCAACAAATGTCCATCTAGTCAAGGCTATAGTTTTTCCAGTGGTCATGTATGAATGTGAGAGTTGGACTATAAAGAAAACTGAGTTCCAAAGAATTGATCCTTTTGAACTGTGGTGTTGGAGAAGACTCTTGAGAGTCCCTTGGATTGCAAGGAGATGCAACCAGTCCATCCTAAAAGAAATCAATCCTGGGTGTTCATTGGAGGGGCTGATATTGAAACTGAAACTCTAATACTTTGGCCACCTGAGGAGAAGAGCTGACTCATTTGAAAAGACCCTGATGCTGGGAAAGATTGAGAGCAGGAGGAGAAGGGGACAACAGAAGATGAGATGGTTGGATGGCATCACTGACGCGATGGACATGGGTTTGGGTGGACTCCAGGAGTTGGTGATGGACAGGGAGGCCTGGCGTGCTGCAGTTCATGGGGTCGCAGAGTCAGAAATGACTGAGTGACTGAACTGAACTGAACCCTAACTTCTGGATATAATATATAAAACTGACTAAAGTATGGCTTAAAAATAGTGATTTTTCAAATTGATTAAATCCTTAGGTTGGAATCAATATATTAACTACATTATTTTTCTGGTTAATAAATGTGAGAGTTTCCTGCCTATTTATTAAGTTTGTTTTCTGCTGAATAGAAAAAGAAATAAGTTAGAAGTCACCTAGCCTGGTTCCTGCAGTAGCCCTTGTCCTGGGCCCTTCTGGAGCCCTAATGTTCTGAAGAGACAAACACCCAGAGTCACGATTGATGCAAGAGAGGTGTGTGTTACCTAATCATGTTGTTCATTAAGCAACTTTCTGTTGATCTTTGTCAAAAATATATGGGCTTCTGAGCAGGATTGATTTTGTCTTTCCTGGATCTGAGGCCAAGTGCTGCTATTGAGAATGAAATATGAGCCAGTCAAAGAAAGCATTCAGGAAAATTGTGATTCCTTTTCTTTATCCCTTGGTTCACTCTTCCTTTTGGTCTCTATTATAATTTGTTGCTATTTCAAGTGGTCAGAATGGCTTTCCCTTTTGTTTTTTTCTTGTCTCTCTAATCAGAAAATTTTATTTGTAACCTTTCCTAAACTCCAAATTAGGGGAAATTTCTGAGTCATTTAAAAGGTCTGAATGTTTTTGTTCCCTCTACCCCACAAATTGTTGAAAACCTAATGCCCCAAAATGAGGGCATTAGGAAGTGAGGTTCTTGGGAAGTGCTTGGGCGATGCAGGTGGAGTCCTCTTGAAGGACACAGTGTTTTCATAAGAGTTTCCAGAGAGCTCCTTGACACTCTGCCACATGAGGACACATGACAAGTCTGTGACCTAAAAGAGAGCCCTCACCCAACAATGGAGGTACTTTCATCTCCAACTTCCAGTTCAGAACTATAGAAATAAGTTTCTGTTACTCATAAGCTACTCTGTCATTGGTATTTTGTTACAGAAGCTTGAACTAAGTTATTTGTCATAACAGTGGTGATTATGATTTGGACAGTAACCTAAGTCTCTTTCTATACCAATGGACCTATGGTATTACATGTATCAAGGAACTATATCCTGAAGTATGAATTAATCCAGTTAATTCTTTAATTCTCTATTCTCACATTTCTAATCCAGGGGCTGTTTCCCTTCCATCCATTTTACACTAAAGAAAAAACAAATACTGAAAGAAGGAGCCAACCTAAGGGGGAAAATGATTTTTTTAAGAGATAAGTTTTACTAAAATTTGTATAGAAACAAAAAATACAAAACAAGCCTGAAAAAGGAAAATGGAGTTGGAGGAATCAGGCTCTGACATCACACCACACTACAAAGACACAATAGCCAAACAGTATACGTTTGGCACAAAAACAGAAATTTAGACGAATGGATAGGCTAGAAAGCCTGGAAATTAATTCAAACACCTATGATCAATTACTCTGTGCAAAGAGGCAAGAACATAGAATGGAGAAAAGACAATCTCTTCAATAAGTGGTGCTGGGAAAACTGGACAACTACAGGTGGAAGAGTGAAATTAGAACATTCTCTAAAGCCATATACAAAATAAACTAAAAATGGATTACAGACATAAATGCAAGGCAATATACTATAAAACTCTTAGAGGAAACCATAGGCAGAATACTCTTTGGAATAAATCACCGCAGTATCTTTTTGAATTCACTGCCTAGAAAAATGAAAAAAAAAACAGAAACAAACAAATGAGACTTAATTAAACTTAAAAGCTTTTGCCCAGCAAAACAAACCATAAACAAAACAAAAAGACAATCCACAGAATGGGAGAAACTATTTGGAAATAAAACAACTGACAAGGGCTTAAGCTCTAAAATATATAAACAGCTCAAGCAATTTATTATCAAAAACAAACTCAATCAAAAAAACGGGCAGAAGATCAAAACAGATATTTCTACAAAGACATACAGATGGTCAAAAAGCACATGAAAAGATGATCAACACTGCTAATTACTGCTGCTGCTGCTAAGTCGCTTCAGTCGTGTCCGACTCTGTGTGACCCCATAGACGGCAGCCCATCAGGCTCCCCCGTCCCTGGGATTCTCCAGGCAAGAACACTGGAGTGGGTTGCCATTTCCTTCCCCAATGCATGAAAGTGAAAAGTGAAAGTGAAGTCGCTCAGTCGTGTCCGACTCTTAGCAACCCCATGGACTGTGGCCCCACCAGGCTCCTCTGTCCATAGAATTTTCCAGGCAAGAGTGCTGGAGTGGGGTGCCATTGCCTTCTCCTAATTACTAGAGAAGTGAAAATCAAAACTACAGTGAGGTACCCTTTCACACCAATCAGAATGGCCACCATCAAAAAATCTTCAATGAATGCCGGAGAGAGTGTGGAGAAGAGAACTCTCCTACACTATTGGTGGGAATGTTAACTGATGCATGGTACTATACAGAATAGTATGAAGGTTCCTTAAAAACCTAAAACTAGAATTACCATATGATCCAACAGTTCTACTACTGGGCATGTATCTGGAGAAAACCATAATTTGAAAATGTACATGGACCTCAGTATTCACTGCAGAACTACTTACTGTAGCCAAGACACAGAAGCAACTTGAATGTCCAACAACAACAACAAAACAATGGATAAAGAAGATATGGTACATATATACAATGGAATATTACTCAGTGATAAAAAAAATAATGAAATAATGTCAATTGCAACAAAATGGATGGACTTCAAGATGATCATACGAAGTAAAGTAAGTCAGACAGAGAAAGACAAATATCATATGATATCACTTTATTTTTATATGTGGCATCTAAAAATATGATACAAATGAACTTATTTACAAAACAGAAACAGATTCCCAGACTTCAAAAACAAACTTATGATGCCCCAAACAGAAATGTGGTAGAGGGGAAGGAAAATTAGGAGTTTGGGATTAACATTTACACACTATTATATATAAAATATATAATCAATAAGGATGTACTGTATAGTATCAGGAACTTTTTTCAATATTCTGTAATAAGCCTGTATGGGGAAAGAATCTGAAAGAGAATGTATGTATATATATGCATAACTGAATTACTTTGCTATACACCTGAAACGAATACAACATTGTAAATCAGCTACAGTCTAAATGAGAGGAAGAAATTATATAATATCTAAAACCTAAAGAAAAGACTGGATAGTTTGGAAAGATCTCCAGGATGGAACTGCAATGGGTCATGAATTCCCCACCAACCTAGTCTTCCACTATTCTGACACTTATAAGCCCCACTCCTACCCCCCGCAATCTGCCTTAAAGAGATGGTAAGAAATCTGAGCATCCTGATAAGAAATAGGGCTGAAGGAAAAACCTCACTTCTGGCCAAAGCAGCACTAGATTAAACCAGCTGGGTATTTCCTTGTGAGCATAGTTAACATTAGGCCCACTATGATTACATATAAGTTAAGAAACTGAGATTAAAGAATTTGTGCAAGATCACTATCCCATTAGCTTTGGAGCTGGGATACAAGCCCATGTATTCTGGAAGCTTTCATTTATCACAGTATTTTACAGCTTCCAAATATCTACTGCTAAATAATTTATGATAAGGTATTACCAGTGATATTTCATTGCTTCTAAAAAGTATCCTTATATTCAGACATCAATAGTGGGCTTTATTTTTTCACTCTGTTATATACTATTTTCTTCATAGAGAGATCTGGATCAAGGACATTTCTGACAATGAAAAATAACACCAATTCCTATGCAGCCTGGGTTTTAGAATGTCGATATCGCTTGCAGGTGTTCACGTTTTATGTTTAAGGAAACCTAATACAATTTAGATAAATGGGTTTTTAATGAACAAAAACTGAATTCTAACCCAAAAGAGAGTACTTCAGCCTTAGAATTAGCTGCATAATGAATCTAGTTTTTAAAATGTCAGCCATGCCCACTCACCTGCCTTTCTGATAACTGTGCAAGGAGTTGTCTATCAATCTGACCTCCTAGTAACAAATGTTGAAGACTTGCACAGGAACAAAGTAATTTTATATAATCAAGTCATTTTGTCTTTCCTTTGGTTTTATGCCAAAACCCAGTTATAGGATTGAGCCTCAAACATGGCACTTAAGGATTAGAGAGTATGCCACCTACAATATACCCCCACCTTCTGCCGTTCTTCTCCATGCTATATTCTCAACAAAAATCAACCTATAAAAGAAAAAAAAATGGTGACTTGGTTTTTAATACAGTTAAAAACCTTTTTGGAAAAAAAAATACTGTTAAGAAAATGATAGAGAAGACACAGGCTGCAAGAAAACATTTGCAAAATACATATATGATAAAAGGACATATACAAAACACACAGAGAACTGTTAAAATACAAAAATAAGTTATATCAGTAAATAATGGGCACAAAGCTGAATACCTCATCAAAGAAGATACAGCGATAGCAAATAAGCATGTGAAATGATGCTTAATATCATATGTCATTGTTCAGTCATTCAGTCCTGTCTGACTCTTTGTGACTCCATGGCCTGCAGCATACCAGGCTTCCCTGTCCTTCACCATCACCCAGAGCTTGCTCAAATTCAGGTCCATTGAGTCAGTGATGCCTTCCAACCATCTCATCCTCTGTCATTCCTTTCTATTCCTGCCTTCAATCTTGCTGAGCATCAGGGTCTTTTTGAATGAGTCTGCTCTTTGCATCAGGTGGCCAAAGTATTGGAGCTTCAGCTTCAGCATCAGTCCTTGCGATGAATATTCAGGATTCATTTCCTTTAGGATGGACTGGTTGGATCTCCTTGCAGTCCAAGAAATTCTCAAGAGTCTTCTCCAACACCACAGTTCAAAAGCATCAATTCTTCGGTGCTCAGCTTTCCTTATAGTCCAACTCTCACATCCATACGTGACTACTGGAAAAACCACATGGACCTTTGCAGGCAAAGTAATGTCTCTGCTTTTTAATATGTCATTAGGGAAATGAAAATTAAAACTACAATGAGATACTACAATACACATATTAAAATCAATAAAATGGAAACAGTGACATTTATAAAAGCTAGTGAGGACATAAAGCAATAAGAACTCTTATTCATCACTGGAGGGAATGCAAATGATACAGCTACTTTGGAAAACAGTTGGGCAGTTTCTTACAAAGCTGAACATAATCTTAACATATGATTCATCCATCAAGTTCTTAGATTTGACCCAAATGACTTAAAGACGTGTCAGTTAAAAAGAAAAATGACACCCAAATTTTTTTAGCTGATTTATTCATAATTACCAAAGACTAGAAGCAACCAAGATGGCCTTCACTAGGCAAAAGGATAGATAATGTGGTAAAGAATCTGCTTGCAATGCAGGAGACCTGGGCTCAATCCCTGGGTTGGGAGGATTCCCCAGGAGAGGGAAGTGGCAACCCACTCCAGTACTCTTGCCTGAAGAATCCCATGGACAGAGGAGCCTGGTGGGCTACAGTCATGTGTGCGCCCATGATTAACATATACAGACACACACATACAAACATGTTTTACATCCATAAAATGGAATTTTATTCAGCAATTTAAAATGAAAGAAGGATCTTGTCACACAAACACATAAATGTATCACAAATGCATATTGCTAAAGAAAAGTCAATCTGAAAATTCTACTTATGTATTTCCTTTCTATATGTGCTCGTGTGTGTGTGTGTGTGTGTGTGTGTGTCTGTGTGTGCCTCTCTTTAGGCATACACACAAGGGAAAGGGCAAAACTATAGAGACAATAAGCAGATCAGTGGCTTCGAGGTGGGGTGATTCAGTGGAGGCAGGGAAAGGATGAATCTTTGATATGCAGTGAATGGGAACACTGAGAAGGTAAAACTTTTCAGTATGATACTATAATGGGGGACAGGTGAAAATAGGTATTTGTCAGAACCCACAGAACTTAACAGCAGAGACTAAACCTTCATGTGTGCAATTAAAAAAAAAAAAAAAAATTAAAAGATTTAAAAAGATACCACAGGATAGAATGTGAGTGTGGCTAAAATGATCTAAATGTATGAAACAACCTCACTAAAAGGGATGGAGTGATAGGTTCTGACTGAAAAAAATCTGGAAATGAGGGGCATCAGTATGACTAAGGCAAAAGGAATTGCATATAAGCACTGTCCCCTAGTTGATAAAATTATTTCATAGAAGAACTGGTTATCCTCATAATGCTTTATGTGTACAGTTGTCCCTCTGTATCCATGGGGGTATTGAATCCAAGATCCCCTATGGATACCAAAATCTGTGAATGCTGAAGTTCCATACATAAAATGGCATAGTATTTGCATATAACCTATGCATATTTTCCCATATGTTTTAAATTACCTCTAGATTACTTGCAAAATCTAATAGTGTAACTCAATGTACTGGATTGGCCAAAAATTTCTTTCTAACAGACTTTTTCACCAACCCAATAAATAGTATAAAATACAATGTAAATGCTATGTAAATAGTCACTGGCACATGGCGATTTCAAGTTTTGTTTTGTTTTTGAAACTTTCTGGAGTAATTTTGTCAAATGTTTTTGTGTGAGAAATATTTTGAATTCATGGATATGGAGGATCAACTATGTACTGGAATTGAACAATTAAATTAATGAATGGCATACAGTAAGAATCAGATTTCTCCTTGTTGGAGTGCGAAATTGTAGATAAACAAGGGGAAGACACTAGAAGAATCCATGGAGTAATGGATTTGAGTTTGAGACATCTGTGTTAATTTTAATTCAGTTTAAAATAGATATCGATGTTGAGGTTGAAACACCTGCCTAAATTATTTGGAATTCTTCTACACAGGAGATTTGTCCATGTTCCTCTGTTTATTCTATCCTTTAGTTATATCAATAAGAACTCATAAATGTTTATATCATATTTTGAATTAAGCCTAGTGTTACTTTATGGATTGTGCTGCTCAAATTGTTCTAACTTTGGCCATTGGGAGCTTCCATTTTAGTTGGCTTTTTAGTTGGCTTCCATGTCTTTTGAAAAACTCTCACATTATGTCTTATTTTGTTTTTTGTTGCATTTGTTTATTTGTTTGTTTGTTTTGCTAGGCACTTCTTTCCTTTCTGACACTACAAAATGCTCCAGTCTCATCTCATATATTTTCTGCCCTTGGCCTAGAACCAAACATCCTGTTAAGCAGTAGCTGGTTCTTTGTATGGACAGTGGTAAAACCAAGGTCTGAGCAATGTGATTATGACTACTAGGATGTTGCATACATTATACATACTAGGATGTATAAATACAGAAGCATTTATAGACATATGCACATACATGGTGTTAGTATACACATACATATATTTTCTTGCTCTGTCAGCTAAGAGGACTTCAAGTCAACAACATTCTAAAAGGTCCTTCTAGTCAAGGCTATGTTTTTCCCATTGGTCATGTATGGATGTGAGAGTTGAACTGTGAAGAAAGCTGAGCGCCGAAGAATTGATGCTTTTGAACTGTGGTGTTGGAGAAGACTCTTGAGAGTCCCTTGGGCTGCAAGGAGATTCAACCAGTCCATCCTAAAGGAGATCAGTCCTGGGTGTTCATTGAAAGGACTGATGCTGAAGCTGAAACTCCAGTACTTTGGCCACCTCATGCGAAGAGTTGACTCACTGGAAAAGACTCTGATGCTGGGAGAGATTGGGGGCAGGAGGAGAAGGGGACGACAGAGGATGAGATGGCTGGATGGCATCACTGACTCAATGGACATGAGTTTGAGTGAACTCCAGGAGTTGGTGATAGACAGAAAGGCCTGGCTTGCTGTGATTCATGGAGTCGCAAAGAGTTGGACATGACTGAGTGACTGAAGTGAACTGAACTGAACTGAAGGCTCCTATAACTTATATCCCCTTGATTATGTGCATTTATAGATATAAAATCAAGGTATTGTCAGCAGCTGGCACAGCTTGGTATTTGACTTCAGATATAATTTAAGCTATTTAGAAATAAATTAATTAGGGGGAATGAACAAAATATATGAAATGTTGGTTTATTCATAAGATTGCTCTTCCTTAAACTTTTTAGCTATACAGAGTTTGCATTCTCTAAAACATCTCAACTTTTCTGATTTATATTACAACAAATGTTGCTTATTAGGTTTTCAATGTATTTACAACTATTTACTCCCATTTTTCCATAGTCTAAAATCTAGGCATCTTAAGCTGTCCTATAGAATTGCCCTGTGAAAGCTCGTTTTTGATTTGTTATAACCATCAAGTTTGACAAATCTTTAGGACAGAGTTTTATTTAAATTTAGTCCTCATACAGCTTGTCATATAATTAGTCATCCAACAAGATTTTAAAGAACAGATTTTTTTCCAGGCCAACTCAACCCTACTGAATCAGACTCTTTGGCTTTAAAGACTCCATACCTATAATTGTGTAATATAACCATGTGATTCTTTTGCCCACTCAAGTTTGAGGACCACATCCTTGGTGTCAGGCATGGCATAACTTGGTGAATTTCTTCACAGTATTTTTTTTTAAGGGTATTCAAATCCATTGTAAATGAGTATGTATGTGTGTGTCTGGAATTTCAAAATGTATGTACTATAATTCAGATTCATATAATCTGTCATTTCTAGTACTGATTTCATCTTGCTGTCCAACCCAAATTTGGAAAGACTGGGGAAAACAACAACAACAACAAAAACAGCTTTAAATTTAGCTTATCCACTGCTTCTGGTTTAAAATTATTTTTTTCATCTGTAAAAATCTCTTTTGAAAAGCTACCCAATCTTTTTATGAGTTAATCTTAGGCAATTCTGTTATGCCCAAGTCGCAAAATCTCCCAATGACCACCAGGGAGCCGATATCCGATGCAAAAGCAAGAGAGTTTTTATTACCAAGCTCGAGCTGGGGCTCCCACCGACACCGACACAGCAGCTATTGGGAGGAGCTTCGAACTCTAGGTTTCATTGCTTATATAGGGTACTCTCACGCGAAAAATTTGAAAAACGAGAGTTTCCGGGTTGGGAGATGTCTAATTGGTTGCCTTCTGTGGAAGGGTTAGATGTTGGGTTCTAATTGGTTTTCATTTCCCAGGCTAGCCAGGGGTTCTGATTGGTTCTCATTTCTGGGGGTTAATTCAAATTTCCTGGGCAGGTCATAAGTCCTGAACGTAATGGCTCGCAGGTGGTGGGGTGAGGTCAGGGGATTTCCAAAGACTCTTTCCTCAGAACTCTAAAATGGAGTCTTTTTTAACAAAATGGGGTGGCTTAGGTTCTTCATTCTAGCCTTTAAAATTGTCCTTTGTTTCTGAGAATCTTTCACATTATTACCGTACCTTGTTCCATGAAGATTAATCACTGCTTCCTAGACTTAGCCTTTGCTAAGTCACCACATGAACATGGTCAGTTTCTTCAAGGACCACCCTGAGGGAGAAGTATTAAAATTATTCCTCTTTCTGCATAAGAGAGCAAAGAATACCATGACTGTTTTCTCCTCCCCTCTCCTCTCCAAATACTAGAGTCCCTAACTTTAAAATGAGTGGTAGAGATTCAGACAGCTCTCATCTCATCAAATAAAACTATGTTGTTCTTTTCCAGTTAAAAAAATCATCCTGCCTGATAATGATAGAGTCAATTCCTAGGTAGGTTGATAAGCCCAGGGCTCCCAAGGAGAAGAAAAGGGTCTGGGGCTCTCAAGGAGAAGAAACCTTTTTCTACATTACTTTGTTTTAGTCAATATAACAATGTATCTTGCTCAAGGACATGTTTCTCCTTAACAAGAAGGTTTTCTGACTAATCTTGCTATCTTAAGAAGTATGTTGTGGGAGTGGGTCTGGTAAAACATTTCTATTGCTAATTCTAATCTTGTTAATTAAGATTTATGTTGTGGGTGTGGTAAAAGTATATAAGCACTTAATAAGACTAGTGAGTGGGGGCATTCTCAGTCCCCCTTCTGATATCTGTGTCAGAAGCTTTCTCTGTCTCTTTTCTTACTTTGATAAAACTCTGCTGCACAAAAGCTCTTGAATGATCAAGCCTGGTCCCTGGTCCCAAAGCTAAATCTTCTTTGGAGATCATGAATCCGACATCCTTCACCATAAGCTATCAATAATAGCTAATGCTTATTGAGTGCTTATTATGTTGGACTGCGTTCCAAGCATTTAATCTTTACAACAATGTTATGAGATTGGTCCTTTTATCATTTGCATTTTATTGAGGCACAGTGAGATCAAGTAAGTTGCCCATGGTAGTGTTAGGTAGGTAGAATAGGGAAAAGGAGTCCAAAATGGCGGTGGCTACAAGACAAGGAAGGTCAAAGGAAGGTCTGAGGACCAGAGTGAAGACTTCAGGTAGAACAAACAGCACTCCTGGCTAAGCCCAATTTGCATAGGGCAGGCCCAGGTGGAGGAAAAAGCTTATAAAAGGAGGAGCCAAAGCACTTTCTCCTTCTCTTTCTCTCCCAAATGCGTGCACTCTTTCTCTCTCTCTCCCTCCCTTTCTCTCCCTCCCCCACGCGGTCCTTCACTCTCTTCTCTTCAAGTCTGTGGGTTGGCATGCTCTCATGCTTTGAGGATGGATTCTCTTGCTATCTTCTAAATAAAATAGAGCTGTAACACTGATTTGCCTAAGAGCTATAACACAGTTTTTCCAAGACCCGAGAGCTGTGATGCACCGAGGGCTTTAATGTCTGTCACTCCAAATCTTTGTTGTGACGAGACAAAGAACCGAGGAACACACACTCGCATGACAGTAGATAGCCAGTGAGCAGTCAGGCTGATTTTCAAAACCAGTCTGTCTCCAAAGCCCTATGCTTTTTCTACCACGCTAGACTGTTTCTCATTCATTTATTCAACAGAGCTTTATTGAATACCACCTATTATGGGCAGATCACTAGAGATATAACAATGCATGCAAAAGACAAGGTCCCAGCTCTCATGGACCTGTTGTGGGCAGAGACAGACAGGAAAACCGATAATAAACAAATGAATATATAATTTAATATCAGCATGTAAAAGGTGATGTGAAAAAAAGTGGTTAAGTCTGATTTCTTTGGTTGTGGTTGTCAGGGAAGAATTGTCTTAAGGAGGTAACACTGAGCTAAAACTGAAGGATGATAAAGACTCCGACAAACAAAAGAATAGAAGAGAACTTTGGATAGAAGGTGGAGACCCTCAAATGAGAAATAGTAAGGAATATTAGAGAACAGAGGACTTGTGACTAGCCCAGAAACCAAGACTGAGTATGGTATGAAGCGGGATAGGCAATGCAGGCCTGTATCATTCAAGTTAAGGAGGTGGGTTTGTTCTAACATCCTTTGCTTTAAGCAGAGTGATAGCACATTTTGATGTACATTTGGAAATATTTTAGTTGCTATGTGTGGGAAATAAATTTTAATAAAGTCAAATGGGAACACGGAAAATAGTTATGCCTTATGACTCATTAAAATTAAAACTGTTAACTTTGTGGTTCTGGGAAATGATCAACCAATACAAGTAAGATGTCTTACAAGCAAGTCTCCCTCAGTAGTGTAGAATATTATAAAGTCAAGGGCAAATATGGGACTGGTTTCTATTTTAACATAGTATTTTTCACTTTTATATCAATCTGATTATTTGCTAATTTATTTTTTCCTGATGTCATATAGGTACAGCCTCAGTTGATACTCAAAAGGTGCTTTGGGCTTCTTAAGTCCATAAAATTCCTGAAAGTTCTACATAAATCTATGGCTGTAGTCTTCCAAAAGAGATATCTCTAAAAACTGAAATTGGCAGAGTCTTTGAGAGTTTAATTTTAAATAATCTGAATTTGATTTGAATCATTGACCAAATGTTTATGGTGCACATTTCACAAAGATACTTAGCTGGTTTTGCAGACAACATGCATATGTATTCCGCTATGTCATCTACTTTTAAGGAATTTAAAAGTTATGTCTTTGTTCAAGAAATGATTGAAAACCTATGATGTGGAAAACCCTGGGGTAAGCATCAATGACTATGAAGATGAATTGCCAATAGTTTCCAATTTAAAGAATCTTACAGATGAGTACAGTGAAGTCACGCAGTCATGTCCAACTATTTGTGACCCGATGGACTGTAGCCTATCAGGCTCCTCCATCCATGAGGTTTTCCAGGCGAGAGTACCAGAATGGGTTGCCATTTCCTTCTCCAGGGGATCTTCCCGACCCAGGGATAGAACCCAGGTCTTCCGCATTGTAGGCAGATGCTTTTACCATCTAAGCTACCAGGGAAGTCACAGATGAGTACAGGGAGGCATAATAAGAGCAACATAAAGGCCTCCTCTGATAAAGAGGAAAGAAGTGATTGTTTTCCATCAGTTGTCAGGGAGAATGTTGTACTCAAGGTATCCTCTTGAAACAGAGGCTGAAACTGTTACAAGTAGGCAAGTAGTTTATTTTCAGAGATAATCCCAGGGAAGGAGAGTGGCAGATAAGGCAGATCGAAATGGTTAAGGAGGAAAAGCCAACTCCAGAGTACATTCTTGAATTAGTCACCACTGCAGAAAACTTGGCTAAAGTCTACCTGGACCATTTGTAGAGCCATGAAGGTTGTTTTCCAGAACTACCTGTCTGAGGGACAAAAAAAAAAGATCAGAACTTAGTAACAGCTATTTTCTCTCCACTGATCCATAGTTGCCTACTGGGACATTAACTCCCTAATACTTTCCCGTTGCACATGAGTAAGTGGCCAGATTGGTTCCCATAGATATCTTGTGTCAGAGAAGCTTGGGACATAAAGTAAAAGATAACTGTTACAGATAAGGGAAGGTGCTACTAGGTTGTACCTGTGTGAAGCTGATTGCTAAGGAAATGGCTGCATTAAAAGGTATGCTAAGAGATTATAAGAGGATGGGAAAATTGGGCAAGATATTTTTAATACAGAAAATTTAACATGAGGTAGGTTTTGAGCTTCCCTTGTGGCTCAGATGGTAAAGAATCTGCTTGCAATGCAGGAGGCCCAGGTTTGAAGTCTCGGTCAGGAAGATCCCCTGGAGAAGAGAATGGCTACCCAATCCTGTATTCTTGCCTGGAGAATTCCATGGACAGAGGACACTGGCTGAATCCATGGGATCACAAAGAGTCAGACACGACTAAGCAACTTAACACTTTCACTTTTTTCAGGCTCTGAGCTAGAACTCAAAGATGTATTAGGACCTTATACAAAAAGATAAAGAAGATGTGATAAGATGGGGAAATTATTTAGAAGTATATTTCAGGCAGAGAAATCTGGTGAACAAACACAGATTCAGGAGAGCACAGAGTGTACCTATAAGGGGATTATGACATATACAAGTGAATGTATCTCTTGGGTTGAAGGGTAAGAGATCTTCAGTAGTTAAATCTGGAATTGACCACCACTGTCCGGTGGATGAGTCATTGGCTTGGTTTGATCACACACTAACCTCTGGGTTCAGGACAGCACTATAATAGTCAGGTGCTTTATTATGGGGAAAGAGTTGTTCCCTGTAGGAAAGTGCTATATCCACAAACTACATGATATTCTTCCCGTCAAGAGGCAGAGCTTACTCTCTCCCCCCACTTAACTGTGGGGTGGACTTAATAACCTTC
The DNA here is from genome assembly GCA_006410615.1 of Neotragus moschatus. Taxonomy (NCBI): domain Eukaryota; kingdom Metazoa; phylum Chordata; class Mammalia; order Artiodactyla; family Bovidae; genus Neotragus; species Neotragus moschatus. The sequence continues at coordinate 23,738 of SJYA01001375.1, read as the reverse complement.
TGACAAATAGCATATGGTAAAGTGATAAAGCTGTTGGTAACTAATACAGAAATGATACTGAAAGACTGAAAAACAGGCATGACCAACATAGGTTATAAAGGCCAAATTTAGTGTGAAGGTGATGGATAAAGAAAATATAGACACATGAGAGGCTAACGGAGACAAGATTTCTATAAGAACAGCATGAAAGAGAGATAGATAATTAATAGGCTGGTGTTAACAGAATCTTACTGCACATTAAAAAACTGAGTATTAACATTCTGTTTTTTCATCATACTGTTAGTGTATCATCCATCTTGTTCTCAAGAACAACTCATTACATAGAGAGTCAATTCTAGATTTAGCCCAAGCAATGCATAGATAATAGGAAGTGACAAGATGTGAACCTTGCTTGCTTGGTTTTCTTAATTCAAAAGAAGATGGTGAAAAGTCCAAAAGAAACTGGTAAATAACTGATTACAAGTTTAAATCAACACTCTAATTCTACAATTTCCTTATTCAGTATAATGAAACTAATATTTTTAAGTGTTTTAAGGCACCTTTTTTTTCTTTTTCTGTAGAAAAAGAAATTCACGATTATCTTGTTAGTCTGTTAGAAGTAACCCTTTGAGTTTGTATGTGAAGGCTAACAGTCAATATAGCAGGAATGCAAAGGGAATGAAGTGTAAACAGCTGTACTCTGTTTATGATGTTTAAAATAGTATTTTGATGAAAAACAATTATCTAGATATCTAAGCTTTTTAGACAGACACCAGTTTTGATTTTTTTAGTACACAAAGAAATAAATCTGAGAGACTCCAGCTACAGATTTCCTTTCATATGGTAGAGAAGATACTCCATGTGCCTATGATGATTAGGTCGTATGTCTTAGTTCCCTAAGGTAGGTAAGATAAAGTAGTTTCAGGGTTAAAGTGCCTATCTTCTCTTCCCACTCAGCACCAAAACTTGAAGTTAAGAGTCTGAGAAACATTCATACTTGTAGGTTGCTGCTGCTGCTGCTAAGACGCTTCAGTCATGTCCGACTCTGTGTGACCACATAGACAGCAGCCCACCAGGCTCCGCTGTCTCTGGGATTCTCCAGGCAAGAACACTGGAGTGGGTTGCCATTTCCTTCTCCAGTGCACTAAAGTGAAAAGTAAAAGTGAAGTCGCTCAGGCGTGCCCGACTCTTAGCGACCCCATGGACTGCAGCCTACCAGGCTCCTTTGTCCATAGGATTTTCCAGGCAAAAGTATTGCAGTGGGTTTGGAAACAGTGTGGCAAGTGGCATCATTCCATGGGAACTGTGTCGTGGAGGCCACAAGCCCCTGGGAAAATTCTCTGGGTTCAGTGTGGCATAAACGTGGCTCAGAGGTGATGGCCAGAGGCAGGGAGATTGATGGACGAAGAGGTAAACATGTTCCTGTAGGCCTTCCTTGTCTGAGGCTCTGGGAGTCTCTGAATCCCCTGTGAGGGGAGGCAGATGTGATCAGAGGAACAGTAGATGGTCTATAAAATCTGCAGGTTCATGACTGAGCTATCGAAGCTAAATACTTGAAGACCCAGCCCAAATATCTGTAGCCAGTCTCCAGCAGTAGTTCCCAGTGCCTGACACACAGAGAGTGAAATGAGGTCACACCTTACTAGGCCACAGAGGCGACCAGTCCAAGGCCCTCCACAGGCAAGGTCCTGGAGGACACAAAGGACTCCATGTGGGTCCCAGCCTGAGTGTCCTCGACAAGAGATTGTATAAGTCATGCTGCCATCTCTCAAAAGGGAAGAGAGAGAAATCTGAAAGGAAATGTTTGTATTCCAAAGAGATGAATTACTTAAAGAGTGGTTTAACATGATTAACTCAGGCTAAGATTACTGGATTAGTTAAATTTAGTTTTTCTTTCAGCTGCCTAGTTAGAAGTAGTCTCTGAGGGAAAACAGATCAGAGAGAGAGGAAACGGGCTTGACACTTTCTTTATGCTTCTGAACCGCACTAGAAGGGAATATGTGTTTCTGTTGAATTTATCTCTTTGTGAGTGTGATTATGTAACAAATTTTTCTAATTCCAGGGAACTGCAGATAAAAATCTGTTTATCTGTTTTAGTTACATTATTTTATAATAGAATGAGAATAGGCAACATGGGCACGATATAAGTTTTGAACCTAGATCCTATTACTAGCATAATGTAGACGTGACCTCATGAGCTTTTAGACTTACTGACTGTATTGTGATTTTGTGTCATTTAGCGTGTCTATATTATAGTAACAAAGAGGCTGTCTCTCTTAGTAGGAGATGTCTATAATTTTTTTCCAGTTTAAAATGTGTTATGAGTGAATAGCATTATTTACAACTTTCTGAATGCATATCCACTGAGATAATTCACTTTTATGGCAACAATTTCCATGCATTGAGGCATTTTGTATTTTCAGTTAGCTTGCATTTTCTGAGACAGATAAATCAGCCTTAATCTTTTTTTAGGTCTGTTTTTTCTTAGTTTTTGTAATAGCTATTAAAGAATTTCTTAGAAATAAATTAACTTTCTTAAGGCTATGTATGTTCAGCTTATTAAAATTTACATAAAAAGTTTATAAGGAAAACCACTCAGATCATTCAAAGATGAGGTATCGGTAGAGAATAACCCCTTAGCTCCTAATATGGTTTATTGTGTGAACAGGGCCATTAGAGAGGCAGTAAAAAAAAAAAAAAAAGCAGGTGATTACGTCTATGAATGTCAGCTGCTTGATATTAGTTCCTCTTTCCCTAACTTTTCAGTAAAATTAGTCTGCTGCTGCTGCTGCTAATCTACTTTCCTTTATTTACCAAATCTTTGAAATTCATGATGTTATTAACATTGTTTCTTTTGAAGCACAAGAACATTATATCCTTATTATTTCTCCAGCATTCCACCAAACACGGCTCTGAATACATTTTCCTGTTTTCAAACTCATTCATTCCCTCCTATTAACCCTTCTCCACATCAGCGTTACTTGTAACTTCTTTTCTCTTCCTCCCATTACTCCTCTTCTCATTCATTGGCTTTACCACTAAGTTTCCCAGGTGGAGCAGTGAGTGGTAAAGAATTCGCCTACCAATGCAGGAAATGCAAGAGATGTGGGTTTGATCCCTGGGGTCGGGAAGATCCCCTGGAAGGAGGAAATGGCAACCCTCTCCAGTATTCTTGTCTGGAAAATTCCATGGACAGAGGAGCCTGGTGGGCTATAGTCACTGTGGTTGTAAAGAGTCAGATGTGACAGAGCACACATACACACACAAATAGCTGGAGGTGCCCCACTTATTTTTGTGTATAAGAACATTTAACACCAGAACTGCCCTCTTAACAAACTTTTAAGTGTATAATACACTGTTGTACCTAACGGCTCAGTGTTGTATAGCAGATTTCTAGAACATAATTATCTCACAAAGCTGAAACTCCATTTCCCTCTCTCCCCAGGCAGTGACTATACCATTCTACTGGTTTCTCTGTGTTTGACCATTTTAGATGCCTTGTACAAGTTGATAAGTGAAAGAAACCAGTCACAGAAGAGCAAACACTTTTCAGTTTTTGAAAATGACCTAATAGCCTACTTTACTATGAATGCTGAGACCCACTTTTTGTTGTTCAGTTTTAAAGTCATGTCCATATCTTTGCGACCCAGTGGACTGCAGCACGCCACACTGCCCTGTCCTTCATTATCTCCTTGAGTTTGCTCAAATTCATGTACATTGAATCAATGATGCCATCTAACCACTTCATCCTGTGTTGCCCCCTTCTCCTCCTGTCCTCAATCTTTCCCAGCATCAGGATCTTTTCCATTGAGTCCACTCTTTGCATCAAGTGGCCCAAGTATTGGAGCTTAAGCATCAGTCCTTCCAATGAATATTCAAGGTTGATTCCCTTTAGGACTGACTAGTGTGAACTCCTTGCTATACAAGGGACTCTCAAGTGTCTTCTCCAGCACCACAGTTCAAAAGCATCAACTCTTTGGCATTCAGCCTTCTTTAAGGTCCAGCTCTCACATCTATATGTGACTATTGGAAAAACCATAGCTTTGACTAAACCTTATTTTGTTGGCACAATGATGCCTCTGCTCTTTAATATGCTGTCTAGGTTTGTCATAGCTTTTCTTCCAAGGACTGTCTTTTAATTTCGTGGCTGTAGTCATTGTCCACGGTGATTTTGGAACCCAAGAAAATAAAATCTGTTACCACTTCCACTTTGTCCCCATCTACTTGCCATGAAATGATGGGACCGGATGAGTTGGATGGCATCACCAACTCAATGGACATGGGGTGGACTCAGGGAGTTGGTGAGGGACAGGGAGGCTGCGGTTCATGGGATCGCAAAGAGCCAGACATGACTGAGTGACTGAACTGAACTGAACTGAACTGATGGGACCAGATGCCATAATCTTAGGTTTTTGAATGTTTAGTTTTAAGCCAGCTTCTTCACTCTCCTCTTTCACTTTCATCAAGAGGCTCTTTAGTTCCTCTTTGCTTTCTGTCATTAAAGTGGTATCATCTGCATATCTGAGGTTGCTGATATTCCTCCTAGCAGTCTTGATTCTGGCTTGTGATTCATCCAGCCCAGCATTTCACATGACCTACTCTGCATGAAAGTTAAATAAGCAGGGTGACATATACAACCTTAACATACTCCTTTACCAATTTTGAACTAGTTCATTGTTCCATGTCTGGTTCTAACTCTTGTCTCTTGTCCTGCGTACAGGTTTCTCAGGAGGCAGGTAAGGTGCTCTGTTATTTCCATCTCTTTAAGAATTTTCCACAGCTTGTTGTGATCCATACAGTCAAAGGCTTTCTCATAGTCAATGAAGCAGAAGTAGATGTTTTTCTAGAATTCCCTTGCTTTCTCTTTGATCCAACAGATGTTGGCAATTTGACCTCAGTTCCTCTGCCTTTTCTATATCCAACTTGTACATCTGGTAGTTCTCAATTCACACACTGTTGAAGCCTAGCTTGAAGGATTTTGAGCATTTTCTTGCTAGCATGTGAAATAAGTGCAATTGTGTAGTATTTTGAACATTCTTAGGCATTGCTTTTCTTTGGGATTGGAATGAAACCTGACCAGCTGTCATGAACTTATTCAATTTCTCCTTCCCACACTTTTAAAAAATTCTGCAATTTAAGTCCCTTTTCTTCCTAAGCTTTTCCCTTAAAATGTCCTTTCCATCAACCATATCTGTCTTTGCATATCAGCTTCTTCCACTCAGAATACTCTGACCTTTGTATTCTAAAAGAAAAAAACTTGTCCTTTCAGTCTTGTAATATTCTCAAATGACCACATACATGTCTTCATTTCCCTTTACATCTAAAACCTTCACATTCAGTCCGGTATCTTTGTCACACTAATAAACCATTTTGATAAGGAATTCCATAGCTTATGTTTTAGAATCCCTTTCTCCTTGATCTCTCCAAAATTAGTGGTAGATATGCTTCATTATGCTTTGCTTTAAATGCTTTTCTTTCTCTCCTGCCATTATGGGTCAAATTATGTCCCCTTGAAATTTATATTGAGCTCTAAACTTCAAGTACCTCAAAATATGACTGTACTTGGACATAGGTACCTTTAAAGAGGTGATTCTGTTAAAATGAGGCTACGAGGGTGGTCCTAATACAATCTAATGTCTTTATAAGAAGATGATATGAGAACACAAAGAACCTCAGAGATCCCTGTGCACAGAGAAAACACTCCAAGGGACACAGTAAAAAGGTAGCCACCTGCCTTTAAATCAAGGAGAGAAGCCTCAGATGAATCCAGACCTACTGACTTCTTGATCTTGGACTTCCAGCTTCAGGAACAGTGAGAAAAACAAATTACTGCTGTTTAAGCCAACCAGCCTAAATATTTTGTTATAGCATTTCTAAGAGTTCTGCACCCAACTTGCAATGTGGAAGTATCTCCCCATACCACCACCAATTCTCTGATACAAGCAGGGTGTGCTACTCAACTCAATTCTGACACTCTCTATCCAGAAATAGCATCATATTCAGAGGATAAAGGCTCAGTCCTATAAGACAACTTCCCATCTCACTTCAGATGCCAAATGTAAATCCAGGTTGTTATTTCTGGTCCAGATTTCCAGGACCTAATCCTAGTGTTTGATTAATTTGTTAGAGTGGCTCAAGAACTCAGAGAAACATTTTATGTAGTAGGTCATCCATTTATTAGGAANGCCAGCTTCTTCACTCTCCTCTTTCACTTTCATCAAGAGGCTCTTTAGTTCCTCTTTGCTTTCTGTCATTAAAGTGGTATCATCTGCATATCTGAGGTTGCTGATATTCCTCCTAGCAGTCTTGATTCTGGCTTGTGATTCATCCAGCCCAGCATTTCACATGACCTACTCTGCATGAAAGTTAAATAAGCAGGGTGACATATACAACCTTAACATACTCCTTTACCAATTTTGAACTAGTTCATTGTTCCATGTCTGGTTCTAACTCTTGTCTCTTGTCCTGCGTACAGGTTTCTCAGGAGGCAGGTAAGGTGCTCTGTTATTTCCATCTCTTTAAGAATTTTCCACAGCTTGTTGTGATCCATACAGTCAAAGGCTTTCTCATAGTCAATGAAGCAGAAGTAGATGTTTTTCTAGAATTCCCTTGCTTTCTCTTTGATCCAACAGATGTTGGCAATTTGACCTCAGTTCCTCTGCCTTTTCTATATCCAACTTGTACATCTGGTAGTTCTCAATTCACACACTGTTGAAGCCTAGCTTGAAGGATTTTGAGCATTTTCTTGCTAGCATGTGAAATAAGTGCAATTGTGTAGTATTTTGAACATTCTTAGGCATTGCTTTTCTTTGGGATTGGAATGAAACCTGACCAGCTGTCATGAACTTATTCAATTTCTCCTTCCCACACTTTTAAAAAATTCTGCAATTTAAGTCCCTTTTCTTCCTAAGCTTTTCCCTTAAAATGTCCTTTCCATCAACCATATCTGTCTTTGCATATCAGCTTCTTCCACTCAGAATACTCTGACCTTTGTATTCTAAAAGAAAAAAACTTGTCCTTTCAGTCTTGTAATATTCTCAAATGACCACATACATGTCTTCATTTCCCTTTACATCTAAAACCTTCACATTCAGTCCGGTATCTTTGTCACACTAATAAACCATTTTGATAAGGAATTCCATAGCTTATGTTTTAGAATCCCTTTCTCCTTGATCTCTCCAAAATTAGTGGTAGATATGCTTCATTATGCTTTGCTTTAAATGCTTTTCTTTCTCTCCTGCCATTATGGGTCAAATTATGTCCCCTTGAAATTTATATTGAGCTCTAAACTTCAAGTACCTCAAAATATGACTGTACTTGGACATAGGTACCTTTAAAGAGGTGATTCTGTTAAAATGAGGCTACGAGGGTGGTCCTAATACAATCTAATGTCTTTATAAGAAGATGATATGAGAACACAAAGAACCTCAGAGATCCCTGTGCACAGAGAAAACACTCCAAGGGACACAGTAAAAAGGTAGCCACCTGCCTTTAAATCAAGGAGAGAAGCCTCAGATGAATCCAGACCTACTGACTTCTTGATCTTGGACTTCCAGCTTCAGGAACAGTGAGAAAAACAAATTACTGCTGTTTAAGCCAACCAGCCTAAATATTTTGTTATAGCATTTCTAAGAGTTCTGCACCCAACTTGCAATGTGGAAGTATCTCCCCATACCACCACCAATTCTCTGATACAAGCAGGGTGTGCTACTCAACTCAATTCTGACACTCTCTATCCAGAAATAGCATCATATTCAGAGGATAAAGGCTCAGTCCTATAAGACAACTTCCCATCTCACTTCAGATGCCAAATGTAAATCCAGGTTGTTATTTCTGGTCCAGATTTCCAGGACCTAATCCTAGTGTTTGATTAATTTGTTAGAGTGGCTCAAGAACTCAGAGAAACATTTTATGTAGTAGGTCATCCATTTATTAGGAAAGGATATAACTCACAATAAAGATCATGGCATCTGGTCCCATCACTTCATGGGAAATAGATGGGGAAACAGTGGAAACAGTGTCAGACTTTATTTCTGGGGGCTCCAAAATCACTGCAAGTGGTGATTGTAGCCATGAAATTAAAAGACACTTACTCCTTGGAAGGAAAGTTTTGACCAACCTAGATAGCATATTAAAAAGCAGAGATATTACTTTGCCAACAAAGGTCCATCTAGTCAAGGCTATGGTTTTTCCAGTGATCATGTATGGATGTGAGAGTTGGACTATGAAGAAAGCTGAGCCCCAAAGAATTGATGCTTTTCAACTGTGGTGCTGGAGAAGACTCTTGAGAGAGTCCCTTGGACTGAAAGAAGATCCAACCAGTCCTCCTAAAGATCAGTCCTGGGTGTTCACTGGAAGGACTGATGCTGAAGATGAAACTCCAACACTTTGGCCACCTCATGAAAAGAGTTGACTCATTGGAAAAGACCCTGATGCTGGGAGGGATTGGAGGCAGGAGGAGAAGGGGATGACAGAGAATGAGATGGCTGGATGACCTCACTGACTTGATGGACATGAGTTTGGGTAAACTCCAGAAGTTGGTGATGGACAGGGAGGCCTGGCGTGCTGTGATTCCTGGGTTTGCAAAGAGTCGGACACGACTGAGCAACTGAACTGAACTGATAACTCACAATAGCCAGATGGGAGATATGCTTAGAGCAGGGTACAGGGAAAGGGAGTGAAGCTCCAGACCCTGAGGGTACCAGTGTCGGAATCTCCTTGTGTTCACCAACCAGGAAGTTCTCCAAAATCTCTCTTTTTTGTTTTTTTTATGGAAGATGGCTTCCCAGGTAGCGCTAGTGGTAAAGCACCTGCCTGCCAATTCAGGAGACATAAGAGATGTGAGTTTGATCCCTAGGTCTGGAAGATCCTCTGGAGGAGGGCAAGGCAACCCACTCTAGTATTCTTGTCTAGAGAATTCCATGGACAGAGGAGCCTGGCAGGCTACAGTCCATAGTGTTGCAAAGAGCTGGACAAGACCGAAATGCCTTAGCATTACACAGACAATATTGATTAAATCATTGACCACTGATGATTAAATTCAGTCTCCAGCAGCACCCCAACCCCTAGTCAGTCCCCAGGTCAGAGGGTGAAACAGAAATTTCCAACCCTCTAACCACTTGGTTAGTTTTTCTGGTAACCAACCCCTACCCTTAGGTTTATTCCAAAAGTCACCTCATTAATGTACCAAAAGATACTTTTATCTCTATCACCACTTAGGAAATTCTAAGAGTTTTTGGAGTTCTGTGCCAGGAATGGGTCAACAAATCAAATATATATATTTCTTATTATAAATCACAATATCACATAACCCCAGCAAGCTGCAAAACCCACTGATCCCTAGAAATCTCAATTCTCTCTTACCACTTTCTGTTTTTGCTGACGCTTCATCCATTTTATGCATCTGAATGTCAGACTTGCCTTCAAATTTTATCCTTAACCTTCTATTTCTTTATGTTGACCTTGTTATGAATTACTTCCTAAGGTATCTAAAGGTACCTCCGAGCAGATCACTTTAAAATCTATTTAATGTCTCTTTTTACTGTGATCAGCTGCATAGTTCTACCTCAGTGCTATACTAGCACTTAGATGCAGCAAAACCAAAATTAGACTTCTCTCAACATGTTCAAAAATTGCATACTTTTTGCATTCCTGTCTATTATACCCATGTCATATTAATGATGTTACTCTCCTCATTCTTTTTAATCCTAGACTCTCTCCAGTCTCTATTTATTCCTCTGCATTATCTCTCAGTTCATTTCTTTCCTTTTCCAGGTGGCCTCACTGGAGCTTGGGTCATGGTTATTAATAGAAAACTTTGATCTCTCTAGTCAAATTCAAGTCCTCCATATTCTACTTCCAAGAAAAAGAAGCACTGATGGAGGTCACGGTTGAGAACATTAATAGACTATGGTGCTGAAGGGTAGAAGCTTTTGTAGGTGAGTGTGAAAGTGATTCAGAACTTTTGCTTTTATAAAATGTGTTCCTTTCCCTTTGTACGTGTGTGTGTCTGTGTGTGTGTGTGTGTGTGTGTGTGTGTGTAAGGGTATATTCGTTCTGTGTTTATTCACTCTTTTTCCTCATATAAGAGAAGGGTGACACCCCCCCCCTTGACTTTTAGAAAAGTTGTCCCCATCCACATCCAACTTCAGAAAAAAACAGGAATAAGACAGAGATGGAGAAGGGATGGATGTGGCTTTGTTGCTTAAATGCTAACTGCCTTGCCTGTGTGCTTACCTGTGTCTAAGTCTTTGTGACTCCTTGGACTTTATCCTGCTTTGGACAAGCCTCTCTGTCAGTGGGGCTTTCCAGGCAAGAATATTGGAGTGGGTTGCCACTTCCTTCTCCAGGGGATCTTCCCAACCCAGGGATCGAACCTGTGTATCCTGTGTCTCCTGCATTGCAGGCGGATTCTTTAACGCTAATCCTTTTAAATGCTCACTACTATACAGTAAATTCTCTACTGAATATCATGGATGTTCAGTAAGATATTGCTCTATATTTCATCCACCTGGTAATTTTTCAGCGAACAGTTCCTGGAAGCTGTCCTGTTCTAGTCATTGTTCTTTGCATATCATCACGAAGTCTCACCACATGTGAGTTTCGTTAAGACTCAGTGGAACGCTGTAAATTCTGGCACTCAGTGTTGCTCCCTCTCCTATAGTTCTGCCCTGCAAATTCAGCTACCTTAGCTTCACTGATCTCTGCTTGAAGCTTGTCAATTGAACAGAAACGCCATCCTTACTATCGATTTCCTTACATATTTACAATAGATTCCCTCCCCCTTTTCTGTAGTCTGGGACATGCATGCTTAGTCACTCAGCTATTTCTGATTCTCTGCAACCCTTTGGACTGTAGCCCGCCAGGCTCCTCTGTCTATGGGATTTTTCAGGCAAGAATATTAGAGTGAGTTGCCATTTCCTCCTCCAGGGGATCATCTTGACCCAGGGATCAAGCCCATGTCTCCTGCACTGCAGGCACATTCTTTACTGCTGAACCATCGGGGAAGCCCCTGAACATGCATCCAGGCTGAAAATGAAACAACTGTAGGACTCAGCATGATTTTTCCCTTCTTTAAAGGCAAACTTTCCTACTCCTGCTATTGCCTAATATCTGAAAACTGTCATCTCATATAAGTTGTTCATACATATTTGTCTAGTTCTTTACATAAGAAGGAAAGTCTGGTACCAGTTATTATATCATGACCAGAAGTGGAATTTACTCAGATAAAATTTTTATTCCCATTTCACAGATGAAGAACCTGAGACAAAGATCAGTGAAATAATTTGCCCTAAGTGGCTCAGTAGGTAAAGAATCTGCCTGCAATGCAGGAGACCTGGGTTTGATCCCTAGGTCAGGAAGATCCCCTGGAGAAGGAAATGGCAACCCACTCCAGTACTCTTGCCTGGAAAATTGCATGGATAGAAGAATCGGGTAGTATACAGTCCGTGGGATTGCAAAGAGTAGGACATGACTATGTGACTTTCACATTCTTACAGATATTGAATGTAGGGTATCCAAGTACTTATCTCTAATATACAAGGCCTATTATCAAACCATGCTACTAATCCTCCTTTCATGGACAAAAGGACTTTTTAGATCACTTTGGACTTTATAAAATCCAAATATTAACTGTAGTGGTAGTGGTAGTCATGGTTGTAATGGTAGCAATGATAATGAAAAGAAGAAGAATGGTGATATTTATATGTAAACAGAAATTTATAATTTGCAAGGTAATTTCATGTTCATTTCTCATTGATCCTTACAATGACTTCTCTGTCATTATCAGACTGTGCTGGGGGGAAAATGTTATAACTTTTGCTATGTTTCCAAGAGAAAGTGTGCATGCTGTCACTAATGTGACAGTTCAAAGATTGTAAGAGGGGAAGGGGGTGATCTATCTATGAAAAGGGAATTTTTATATGTTTTTTAAAACTACCCACTGGCAGAAGAGAAACCTCTTGGGAGGTTTGTTTCTCTGTCGGAGAAACAATCTAGATCAAAATGATCTGGTCTAAATTTATTTGATAGCTTCCGAAATTTGGTCAATGACGTACTGGACTTTAAAGACTCATAGCATTTTATGTTTTGAAAGTTTGCTCATTGTGCTGTTCTCCTAATTGTTTTAATAATCACATTATGGAACTCAAGTGAAAGTGAAATTACTCAGTCGTGTCCGACTCTTTGCGAACCCATGGACTGCAGCCTAGCCTACCAGGCTCCTTTGTCCATGGGATTCTCTAGGCAAGAATACTGGAATGGGTTGCCATTTCCTTCTCCAGGGTATCTTCCCAATCCTGAGATTGAACCCAGGTCTCCCATATTGGAGGCAGATGTTTTAACCTCTGAGCTACCAAGGAATGGGAAAGTATCTAAGATTTTGGATCTGAGATTATGCCCACAGAATCAGAATATTGAGCTTCCCAGATACAGAAACCTGGATTAGTACTATCTTAAGACGATGTGGTTGATATGAAAATCATGGTGACATGTGCCTTAAATAAGGTATTTAAAATTTTCTAAATCATGTACATTGTATTGTCCAGATATATCCATACTTAAATGATTCTTTTGAGGTTACAGTTACTAAAGGAGAAATAGAAAAAATAAATATTAAAGTATCAGTAACACAAGTGGAAAAATAAAATATTACTATGCTAACTGAATAGAAGATGATTATTTTAAAATGCAGGTCTCTGAAGGAGGAGGTATATTAAACAATCTAATCACAAAAGAGCACAATGATTGCTCTTGTTGTTCTGTTGTTGCTGACCTTGAGTTAATAATACTATTTAGTCCCTTAAAATCAACCTTATTTATCTGCCTCCTCATTTTGAATACAATACCATTTAAAACTATTTTCTTGGCCTGCAGAAAGCAAAAAAATAAAGCCTCCATTTTGCCTTCTCAGGAGAAAGTCTCATTTTGAATCAAATACTCATTCCTAAAATGTGTGAATCCTCTACGTTGCATGGCATCTTTTCATGAATAAAAAGCATATTATTCTAGACAGAGCAATCTTTTTACTTGAAGATGTTCATGTCCTCAAAAGATTAAGTATTTCCTTCTAATGAGAAGACACAAGATAACAGGAAGTTTGGGAGTCAAGCTATTGATGCAGATTTGGACTTCATCACTTACTACTTTCATGATCTGACCTTAGTATACTTACTTATCAAAAATTCCATTAAAATCTAGGATGGAAAATTGTAGAAGGGAGACACCACATAATCCAAAATCAATTTTCATTCTTCATGCTACTGTAATAAGGGGCCACACTTCACTCATCAGATATGCTTGCATAAGTTGACACATCAGCTGAACTGAGATACCATAGGACAAATGCTCAGGTTTTATATATAGAGAGACTGTCTTCAGTATACCACGGTGAGATAGGGAAAGCTTTATGGTTACAGTGTGGCTACTCTTGCTTGTTTTCTTCCAAGGTGATCTACCACCTTTGGAGGGTTTATAAAACAAATGTATCTCGCAGAGTATACTGTGGGAGGGAAATTCCCTCCCCAGGTCTACTTTCTCCCTGCCCTCATGACAACTTGCTTCATTCACATGTGGGGAGAATGGATTTGTTACCTTACTTACAGTATGCCTTCTGCTGCTGCTGCTGCTGCTAAGTCGCTTCAGTCGTTTTCAACTCTGTGCGACCCCACAGATGACAGCCCACCAGGCTCTGCCGTCCCTGGGATTCTCCAGGCAAGAACACTGGAGTGAGTTGCCATTTCCTTCTCCAGTGCATGAAAGTGAGAAGTGAAAGTGAAGTCACTCAGTCGTTTCCAACTCTCAGCGACCCCATGAACTGTGGCCTACCAGGCTCCTCCACCCATGGGATTTTCCAGGCAAGAGTACTGGAGTGGGGTGCCATTGCCTTCTCCAATATGCCCTCACCTGTCCCTAAGTTAATATTTCTCCAATTTGTGACTAATATAAAATTGTCAATATATGACAAGTCAGAGGTCATTATTTGCCGTCTTAAAGGAATGTCTTAGCTCACGTAAAGTCAGGAACCCAAAGAGGCTCTTCCTAGAACTAATCCTTACACTAGTTTAAAAAGATTGAGAAAATAAAATATCTAGGAAGCCTTATGACCCGGAATACACACCGAGGAAACCAGAATTGAAAGAGACTCGTGTACCCCAGTGTTCGTCGCAGCACTATTTATAATAGCCAGGACATGGAAGCAACCTAGATGTCCATCAGCAGATGAATGGATAAGAAAGAAGTGGTACATATACACAATGGAGTATTACTCAGCCATTAAAAAGAATACATTTGAATCAGTTCTAATGAGGTGGATGGAACTGGAACCGATTATACAGAGTGAAGTAAGTCAGAAAGAAAAACACCAATACAGTATACTAACACATATATATGGAATTTAGAAAGATGGTAATGATAAACCGGTATGCAAGACAGCAAAAGAGATACAGATATATAGAACAGCCTTTTGGACTCTGTAGGAGAGGGAGAGGGTGGGATGATTTGGGAGAGTGGCATTGTAACATGTATGATATCATAAGTGAAACGAATGGCTGGTCTAAGTTCAATGCAGGATGCAGGATGCTTGGGATTGATGCACGGGGATGATCCAGAGAGATGGTGTGGGGTGGGATGGGGGAGGGGGTTCGGGATTGGAAGCTCATATATACTCGTGGCTGATTCATGTCAATGTATAGCAAAAACGAATACAGTATTGTAAAGCAAAATAAACTAAAAAATGAAAATTAAAAAAAAACATTATGGATTGAGTATGACAATAAATGTGTCAGGAAATAGAAAATAGAATAAGAAAATGAGACTAAATTTGTTTTAGGACTTATAGATATAATCTAGCCTTTGTACCGTTGTTTTACTTTTGCTCATCTCAGCATTCTACAGCCTTATCCATCCTGTATTTTCTTTTTCCTCTTCTAGGCTACACTCATCCTTTTTCCAGTATGCTTGTGAGGTCATCTTTGTTTAAAAGTAGCAATGTCCAAGTTGAGGCATTGAATATAACCTATTGGCATGTGGTTTGGACATCACTCTATGCAATGGAGGAATGTGGTCAAAACTCTGCTAAACATCAGTGTGTGAAAACCTCAGTGTATAAATCTATGCAAGGTGCAACCACTGTAAATAACAAAGCAAATCTGGCTGCCAGTCACGGAAATACATCTTCTCATGCATTATCAAAGGCTAATACTAAAAGAACATTTGAGAAAAAAAAAAACAAAACTGTTCATTTTACCTTAGATTGCTAAAAAGACCACCACAGACTGTGGTACGTGGAAATTTCCACTGAATGGTGCTGATTTTCCTCTCTTGCATTAATTTCCATTCAAATTACCTGGACTGCTTCAGTTTAAAAAAAAAAAAAAGGCAATTCATATGCTTTCTGGAACATAAAAATTATTATACTCTTGATCATATAATTTTAAAATAAAGAATATGCTGTATAAAGTAACATTCTGAAACAAAGCTGTCCTTATATGATGAATTAGTTTAATATTGCTTAAAAACATGATCCTAGATCTAATATTATTAGAAAATGTAACATGTTTACTTAATACTTTGCCCAGTTTAATGATTTAATATAATTTCTGATGTTCTTATTGATATATATATTAGCCACACATGGACAAATGATATTTAAATATAAAGTCTGATAATAATAACTATTATTATTATTTTTGTACAGTGTCAAGGTAATGAGTCAAGTAATAGTGCTTTTTTTGGGTCTAATTCAAATGATATATGATGAAGTTACTCCACTGGCACAGGGTGTTGCTCCTGCTGCTAAGTCGCTTCAGTCATGTCCGACTCTGTGCAAATCCATAGATGGCAGCTACTTTAAATGACAATCAATTTTGTTTTGTTTTCTTGTTAAGTATTTGAGAATGCAAATTCTATTTGAAACAAAATTCTGATGAAAATAACCATAATCAAATAGATGTATATTTTCTTCTTTGAGTATAATTAGGTCTTCAAATTTTCTGCTTTTCTAATCTAATATCTACTTCATAAGTCTATCTGAATAAGAAGAATTACCTATTATGGAGAAATAAGTAACAAATATATACCATTTCTTTGAAAATGTAATAAATAATTGGGTGTCATTATATTGAAGAGGTATAATCAATGTTGAAGAAATTCTAACAATGCTGTTATTGTTGGAAGAAATTTAATCTACTCTTTTCTAATTGAACATACATTTATATAAACGGTTATAGAAATAAGTCAGACATACAAATAATAATTTAAAAATTAGTACATAAACCTTCATGCATCTTCTCATTTATAAGTGAGGATTTGTAAAGTACTTCCTATGAAATATCAGAAGTACTTCCTATGAAATATCAGAAGTTTTATTTACAACTAATTTAAGAGAATGATGTGACCTAAAACATAAGGTTCAAATGAAAATATCCCCAAACTTTCTTAGGTCTTCCTTCTTCCTATCAATAGACTGCTAATGAGAACATTCAATATCATAGAAATCACAAGTAGCTGTAAAAATAAATGGTACTAACCACTTTATAGAAGGAATGCAAGACTTTTAAAAAGAGAGAAGGGAAATTAAGCTTATTTATCTCTTTTTTCCCTTTTTGTGTGAAACAGTTGAAATGGCACATAGTAACTAAGTGGTAAATATTACACAAAGTTTTAAATTGTCATTAATTTGCTGAATCAATTTTTTTTTTGAGAAATCACTGTGTACTGTGCATTGCTCCAGGACCTACAACTGTGAATATGAAACTGTAGTTTTTATCCTCATATAGCCTGCATGTCAGTGCTGGTAGCAGTCTAAACCAAACATTACAACTCAGAGAGTACTCAGCACTAAACAAAAAAGTGATCATGGGATCCTGGAAACAAGGCATCAAGGGATAGTAGGTGACTGTCAAATGGAGCCCTAAAACCAGGAAAGCCATGAACACTGTGAAAAAAATCATCAGTGGTTAAAAACAAATAAGATAATTTCCAATAAAGATTATTTTAGATCAAAAATATTAATAGTATTAAGTGATAGCGACTGAAGAGTGGAGTTGCAAGCTATGTTAGGCCAGAGACTTCTCTATGACATTACCCTTTGAGATGCAATCTACAAAAAGAGAAGAAACCATAAGATATGAGGATCTTAGATGACTTAGCTCATAAACACAGGCAGCAGCTCAAGTACTGATTTGGCTTTTAGGCAATGTAAGAATTCTATTCTAATATAATGGAGAATTTTAAGCTGCAGATTGAATGTTCTTTCACTTCTTCACTTCTATACCACTGTACCTAGAAATAAAGCAAGCACAGAGTAGTTGCTCAATACATATTTACTGAACAAATAAATGACTGAAACAGCAATGTTTGAAGGAAGATAATTGGAGTACAATGACAAAACGACTCAGATTCATTATCTTCTCTAAGTGTCGTGCTGTCATTATCATATGATGAAAAATAAATGAAATTTTGAAAAGAAAAATCACGACTGTCAAGTTGGTCAAAACAATCCATTTTCTCTCTACAATCATAGTTTAAGAGTTCATGGTTTCTATTTTTACATGTAAATTCTAGTGGTGGCCTTGGGATTGCTCTAGAGTATCTTCTTCAAAGGATGATCCATCTAAAAACCTTCAGATTCTTGAAATGGGTGAGACTGAATATAAATGATTGTTATTAAATTTACACTTTTTTTAGGAAATGGTAAAAGCACAAAGATAAGCCTAGCTTGTCATATTAATGCTCCACTAATCTCAAGAGAGCACCTTAAACAACAAAAAGCATTCAGAGCTCCCAAATCTTCTGAAACTTTCTAATCCTTGAATGCAGTGCTGTTCAAAATTGGATTTCTTTGGAATTGTTCCATTGTATTTATGTCCAAACAGGTAATATTTTTCTGGTCCACTAACCTAAACCTTATTTCCACTTTGATGGATATAAAATAACTCCCTTTTATCTGGGAAGGATACAGCACAGAGTGCTTATGAGTTGCCCTCAGAGAAGCTTATTTTGTTAATACTGTGGAACAAATTCATCGACTCTGCAAGGTTTTGGCATGAAAATTTTCATGTAGACTCTCATCTTACCTATACTAAATGTGATTATTGAATGAAATATTAATAAATGCAATACTTGCACTGAACAATGAAGAGTGAGGAATAAGTGTGAGAAAAAGCGTGTAAGCAATGATAAGGATCCATGAAGTGTTGCTTTTTTTTTTTAAGACTATTTTTTAGAGCAGTTTTAGGTTCACAGCAAAATATGGTTTTTTTTTTAGAAAAGACTGTATACAAAAGATGCAAGAAGAGGGTATGTAGGCAATAAAATAACCAAAGAAGAGGCAAAATATGTAAGAATATGCCAATAATAATGGTAAATATTTTGAGTCTCTGCTCTGTTTCAGATATTATTCTAAGTACTTTATGTGCATTATTTAATTTAACCTGCATAACACTGCCCTAGAAGCTACTGTTATTTTTCCCATTTCAGATAAGGAAGCCAAGGATAAAGAGGTTAAGCCACTTCCTTACAATCTACTAGTGAATAAGGGATGAGGGTCGGAGGTCAGATTTGAATGAGCACAGGCAATCTTGCTCCACAGTCCTACAGGGCAATATGAGAGGTACTGTTGGGATCCCTCTTCAAGAAAAAGTTTGCTATCTGGCTGCAAAAAGTACAGTTGGCTGGCAGTGTCTAACTACAATGCCTGAATCTGTAAACAAAAATTACATTCTTCCTGGGCTTTTTGCCGATTCCTGTGTGAAGAATGTGACAGAGATACTAGGTTTGGCATTTCTGCCCATTCTGAGTCTCCTATAGTGAGTTATTTTGCTCCAAAGCCCCTTGGCCAGATAGAAATTTGACAGATCACTATCTCAGTCTGAGACTGTCTCTTCTCTTTGAAGGCAGATCTAGATTGCAGCCTGAAGGCTTTTGTCCTCCTTGATAAAAATCTTACACTCCTAACTCCAGTTCAAAGTTTGCTTCCCAGAGACACAACTTACAAACAATCACTCTTAACCTCAATAATAATGACCGTCTGAAAACAAAATACTGTCACTTAATGAAATTAATAATTATATACATATATGTATATATATATGGAAAACATTCTGCTAAATGTTTTATACTTATATCTCATTCTTTAAATCCTTATACAAATTTTGTGTGATACATAATTTTTTCATAATCAGTAATAAAGAAAAGCATTTAAGAAAATTGCCCAAATCAATGAATGAAACACAATTAGAATTTACGTTCATGTCTCATTGTCTACACAAAACCACACTATTTCAGTAGAATACAATGAACAGCCTTCTAAAGTTATTTGTAAAGGGATAAGAAGAAACGAAAAAAAATGTGGAAAACTCAGCAGTGGCCACAGGACTGACTGGAAGAGGTCAGTTTTCTAATCCCAAAGAAAGGCAATGCCAAAGAATGTTCAAATTACCGTACAACTACAATTATTTCACATGCTAGCAAGATTATGCTCAAAATCCTTTAAGACAGGCTTTAATGTTATATGAACCTAGACCTTTTAGATGTACAAGCTGGATTTAGAAGTCAGAAGAACCAGAGATCAAATTGCCAACATCCACTGGATCACAGAAAAAGCAAAGGAATTCCCAAAAATCATCCACTTCTGCTTCATTGACTTTGCTAAAGCCTTTGACTGTGTGAATCACAACAAACTGGAAAATTCTTAAAGAGATGGGAATACCAGATCAACTTACCTGCTTCCTGAGAAACCTGTATGCAGGACAAGAAGCAACAGTTAGAACCAGACATGGAACAACACACTGGCTCAAAATTGGGAAAGGAGTACATCAAGGCTGAATATTGTCAGTCACCTTGCTTATTTAACTTAGATGCATAGTACATCCTGAAAAATCCTGAGCTAGATGACTCATAAGCTGGAATCAAGATTGCTGGGAGAAATATCAGCAACCTTTATGCCACTCTAATAGGAGAAAGTGAGGATGAACTAAAGAGCCTCTTGCTGAAGATGAAAGAGGAAAGTGAAAAAGCTGGCTTAAAACTCAGCATTCAAAAAATTAAGATCATAGCATCTAGTCTCATCACTTCACAGCAAGTAGATGGGGAAAAAGTGGAAACAGCGACAGATTTCATTTTCTGTGGTTCCAAAATCACTGTGGACGGTGACTGCAGCCACAAAATTAAAAGACTCTTTCTCTTTGGAAGAAAAGCTGTGACAAACCTAGACAGCATATTAAAAAGCAGAGATATTACTTTGCTGCCAGAGGTCTATATAATCAAAGTTATGGTTTTTCCAGTAGTCATGTATTGGATGTAAAGGTTGGACCATAAATAAGGCTGATAGCCAAAGAATTAATGCTTCAAACTGTGGTGCTGGAGAAGACTTTGGAAAGTCCCTTGGACTGCAAGGAGATCAAATTTGTCAATCCTAAAGTAAATCAACCCTGAAATACTAATTGGAAGGATTGGTCTGAAACTGAAGGTTCCACACTTTGGCCACCTGATGCAAAGAACCAACTCATTGGAAAAGACCCTGATGCTGGAAAGATTGAAAGCAAGAGGAGAAGGGGGCAACAGAGGATGAGATAATTGGAGGACATCACTGACTCAATGGACAGAGTTTGAGCAAACTCTGGACATAGTAAAGGACGAGGAAGCCTGGCATGCTCCATCCATGGGGTGGCAAAGAGTGAGACATGAGTGACCAACTGAACAACAACAAGAAAAATAAATGTCTGGATACTTACCATAGAAAAATGATCGGTCCAAAATGCATTAAAAGTTAAAGTGATGGAAGAAATAAAGATGAAAAAATACGAGGACAGAGAGCTCACCTATCCCATGAATACATCTAAAATACATCTACATGTGGAACAATTCTCACTGAAACAAACTGTAGACAGCATACTCTTATACAACCAAGGATGTAAGAAAGATCCACATGGAGTCAACTGTTAAAGAAATAGAAACAAGCGGGTCAGGACCTAGGAGAGGCACAGAAGAAGGGGGAGATTACACAGGCCCAGAGATCCTCTAATAGAAGTGAGCAATCCAAACCACTTATTGGGGCACCAGGCCTAGGGTTCAACACTGGGGACACAAGTCCTCTTAACTGGTTTGAAAACAGTGGGATGAATGACTGGGCTACAAGAAATCTAAACTCATTCTTTTCAAGTACACAGGTATATTGGAGATTAAACAACATGGTATTAAAAAACAAATAGGTCACTGGACAAATCAAAGAGGAAATTAGAACATACCTCAAGAGAAAATGAAAACACAACTTCTAAAATTTGTGTGATGTGGCAAAACAGTTCTAAGAGGGAAGTTCACAGTGATACAGGACTACCTCAAGAAACAAGAAACAAACACACAAAAATCTCAAACAACCAACCTAGTTCAATTCAGTTCAATTCACTTCAGTCGCTCAGTCGTGTCTGACTCTGCGACCCCATGAATCGCAGCATGCCAGGCCTCCCTGTCTATCACCAACTCCTGGAGTTCACTCAGATTCACGTCCATCGAGTCAGTGATGCCATCCAGCCATCTCATCCTCTGTCGTCCCCTTCTCCTCCTGCCCCCAATCCCTCCCAGCGTCAGAGTCTTTTCCAATGAGTCACCTCTTCGCATGAGGTGGCCAAAGTACTGGAGGGAAAAGAACAGCAAACAATGCCCAAAGTCAGCAAAAGGAAAAAGAAATTAATAAATATCAATAAGGAAATAAATAAAATACATATCAAAACTAGAAAAGATCAGTGAAAGTAAGAGCTGTTTTTGAAAAGATAATTAAAATTGATAAGCCTGTAGTGAGATGCATCAAGAAAAAGAGAACCCAAATAAAACAAGAAAAGAAAGAGGAGAAATAGCAACTAATATCACAGAGATACAATATATCATAAGAGAATACCTCAAAGAGTTTTATTCCAATGAATTGGACAACCTAGAATAAATGGATCGGTTTTTAGAAATATGCAATCTTTCAAGATGAATCTGGAAGAAATAGACAATATAAACAAATAAATGACTTGAATTAATACTTTTAAAACTCCGAGCAAATAAAAGTCCAGGACAAGACAAATTAACAGGAGTACTCCAAAAATATACAAGTACTATTACCATCAACATACATACACTATCATGTGTAAAATAGAAAGCTGGTGAGAAATTGCTATATAACACAGGGAGCCCACTCTGGTGTTCTGTGATGACATAGAGAAGTGAGATGTGGGGAGGTGAGGGAGGCTCAAGAAGGAAGGGATAGAAGTATAATTATGGTTTATTCTTGTTGTTCTATGGCAGAAACCAATTCAACACTGTAAAGCAATTTTCCTCCAATTAAAAAATATTGTTTTATAATACCTATACTTCTCAAACTATTCCAAAAAATTGAAAAGAACAGAACAAACACTCACCAGTTCATCTTATGAACCTATATTTACTCTGATAGCAAAACCAGACAAAACCATGACCAAAAAAAAAAAAAAGTACTGCCAATATCTCTGATAAATATAGGTGCACCAAAATATTAGCAAATTGAATTCAACAGTATATAAAAAGCATCATGTACCATTATTGAGTGAGATCTATTCCAGGGATTGAAGGATGATTCAGTATTCACAAATCAATCACTATGCAAACAAAAAGAAAGATAAACATTCAGATAAAATTCAACATTCATTTGTGATAAGAAAAATTCTCATCAAAGCTGATATAGAGAGAACATATCGCAATCCAATAAAGACAATTTATGAAAAACCTATAACTTACATCATACTCAGTGATGAAAAGCTGAAAGTTTCTCCTCTAAAATGAGGAAAAAAACAAAAATGCCAACTCTCATTTTTATTTAACATTGTCTTGGCCTCGCAGTTCAGACAGTAAGGGGTCAGCCTGCAATGTGGGAGATCCAGGCTCACTCCCTGGGTTGGGAAGATCCTCTGGAGAAGGAAAAGGCAACCTACTCCAGTATTCTTGCTTAGAAAATCTCATGGATGGACTAGCCTGCCAGCCTACGGTCCATAGATTCGCAGAATCAGACACAACTGAGCGACTTCACTTTCTTTCACTTTCTTGGCAGTCAGAGTCACAGTGATCAGATAAGGAAAGGATATAAAAGCATCCAAACTGGAAGAATAGAGCTGTCACCATTTGCAGATGTCATGTTATCGTATTGAGAGACCTAAAGTTTCCACCAAAACACTATTGAAAGGAATAAATGAATTCAGTAAAGTTGATGGATACAAGATTAATGTGTAGAAATATGTTGATTTTCTTATACATTAATACTGCAATATCAGAAAGACAAAGATAACAGCCCCAGCTAAAAATCACATCAAAAAGAATAAAGTACATAGGAATAAAATTAACCAAGGAGGTGAAAGATATATATCTGAAAACTATAAAATACTGATGAGGGAAATTGAAGATGACAAAGAGCTAGAAAGATATCGAGTTATCATGAGATGGAATAATTAATATTATTAAAGTATCCATATTACCCATAACAATCTGTAGACTTATTGCAATTACTATTAAAACATCCATGACATTTTTTTAAATTTTTAAATTTTTTATTTTTTTCCATCTCAAGTGTACATGAGTTCCCAATCTTGAACCACCCCCCACCCCACGCCACCTCCCACCCCATATCAACTCTCTGGATAATCCCCATGCACCAGTCCCAAGCATCCTGTATCTTGTATTGAATATAGACTCACGATTTGTTTCTTACATGATAGTATACATGTTTCAGTGCCATTCTCCCAAATCTTCCC